>KN471477.1:0-19902 GCA_000787095.1 Periophthalmodon schlosseri | reverse complement strand
GGAGGCAGTTCACATCCAAACAGCAGCTCTGGGAGGCTATTCTGACATCCTGCAAAGAAATTCAAGCAGAAACTCTCCACAAACTCACAAGTTCAATGGATGCAAGAATTGTGAAGCTCCTATCAAATAAGGGGTCCTAAGTTAAAATGTAACTTGACCTGTTAAGGTGTTTTGATTGAAAATGTTTGTATTTCAGTAATATGCTAATGCTTCTAATTGAAAACTAAACAAATGACCATTTTCAGTTCAACAATAACATGGTTTGAAACTCTGTTGTGCATAATAATTTGGAACAGTGTATTTTAATTTTTTATTTTTGAAAAATACTGTTTTCATTGGGAGGTTTGTTCAATAACATTCAAATTGTACTCTAAAGGTTGATGACTTGAAAATTATGATGACTGTCATTTATATTTACAATTTGGCAAAATCAGAGAAAAATATAATTTGCATGATAATTTGAAATGCAGAGTATATTACAAAATGATAGCTTAAAAAACTAAATACATATATCTGTATTGCAAAAATTTGAAATATCAAAACATTTGACAGTGAATTTGATAGCGAGGTCAACGTCCAATTTAGCTTACTTTTTTAGGGTCGTCATGATACTAGAACTTCAAACTTCATTCTGATATTAGCCTGATACTAAATACTAATTGTGAAGCCACAGTGAATTTTAGTCTTATATAGGCCTAGAGCTTTTCTAAACACTTTAAGTTGCAACAACAACATTTTTCACTAAAAATAATAATTCATTTTATTTATCAGCACTTTTCTAGACTCTCAAAGACAGTTTACAAAGGATAGAAAATGGCACAAACAAATACAACTGGTAGTCTGACACATAAAAACAGTACTACAAAAGAATGAACTGTGAAATCAGAGGGAAAAAGCTACCCTGAACAGATGGGTTTTGAGTCTGGTTTTGAACATAGTTAGAGAGCCACAGCAATGCCACTGTGGCACCTGGTATTCCCAGCGGTCTATCATCAAGTACAAACCAGGCCCAAGCTTCTAAGATCAGACGATATAGGGAATTCTCAAGGAGCCCCCCCATCATTTTTTGATACTAGTTTTAGTATCTATTTTTCCTGGGATCCAGAATACACACTTCTTACTTTATATATACTTTACGAAGATGTGAGTCTGGTCACCAGTGAATCCCCCCCATTATTCAAATGGGTGTGATTGACAGGTGGATCAGCCAATCAGGGACATGCATGGTGTCCATATCAGAAACAATAAAGGAAAAAAGAAATGTCACAGGACACTGAAAAAACATCTCAGATTTCTGCATAATCAATGAACGAAGCACTAAACTTGAGGTGAGATAAATTTGATTTTATTTGTAAATCATAGGTGACCAATGAGCTCCTTCATTTCCCGTCTCACTGAAAAAAATAGATCTGATTGCACGATCACGTCTGACTGGGCTTGAGACGCAACGGACGATGTGGGGACCAGACTGATATCAATTTGTATAAAATTGAGAGGTATCGTTTTGGATTTGTTGGGCAAGTATTAGTATCTGGGAATAAATTTGACAATTTTACCCATTAAATACTTTGAAAACGTATGTTGTGGGTTCCTTTGTTATCACATTCTAATTTTAATATGTCTTTAATAAACTCTATTTATAGTTCGGAGCTATTTAGATTTAAGGAACACCATAACAATAAAAAACACATAGGACAATAGTTTACTGTTCCATAATCCAACAATATGCTGCCAAAATGCATTAGGATTAATAGCACTTGTCAGGGGGATAATGTTTCCCTATACTCACGGTTTGCAGGCCGCGCCTCTGGTCCCATGCGTCCATCCTGCGGCTGGAGGGGTACGAGGCGGCCATCACTGAGCGTGCTCCATGATTCTAGGAACAGTCCTGTTTGTCCTCATTATGACAGGGCATGACGCACACAGGCAGGTAATAACAGCTGTAGGAATAAAGCATACGTAAACATCCATATACAAACATAATCACTTGTTATTGCCGTAAACTACTAGCAGTGTTTTTCAACCATTTTTGAGTCACGACACACTTTTAATGTTATAAAAGATACACCATCCACTAAAACATTATCAAATGACGCCAATTTATGTCTCTGTGTCTGGCACTAGGGATTTTGCAAGAGTGGTATTTTTAGTGTCTTTTTGGTTGAGATGTTTTTTCAGGACACACCAAAATGGACAATTATTACATTAAATAACTCTGTGAATTGGTTAACTCACATAGGATTTTTTTTCCAAGGCACACCTGGCAATCCCTCATGGCACATTAGTGTTGCTCGGCACACTGGTTGAAAATCAATGTACTATAGGATGCTGTAATAATGAATAGGCCTAAATGACAACAACCTGCTAAGGGACTGCGGATGTAAATGAGCTTGGTAGCTATAATAGAGCATATTTATATTTGTTTAATACAGATGTTTATTAATGTGCATTGTTGTTCCTATCAAATAAATAAATAAAAATAGCACACAACCACACGCTGTTTATACTATTACAGACAACCACATAAAACATTAACATAAACTATAACCTGAAATACTACTATCAGACCCTGTCAGATAAAGAAATATTAGTTTTAAATTTTACTATTCAGCATTACTCAAATCACATTAGTACAATGAAAGGTTAGGAGCTTTTTATGTGCCTTTTTATTCTAATCAAATTATTATAGGCTACAATTGAATGTAAATTGATTAGTTGGTTCAACTCTTGCAATAGGCTTCTGTAAACTAACAGCTTGTGCTGGACCTATAGGATTACACATTTGAAACAGGAGCTTATGTTAAGTTACAGTTGTATAACAAACTATGCTAACTTTCATATATTTTATGGTAGCATGTTACATAGTGATACCTCTCATCTTATTTAATATTTAAATTAGGCCCATTTTGATGTCTCTATAACCTAATTTTCTCTTGTAGTTACTCAATCATAAGATTCATATCCTGGCTCCAGCATAGAGAGAAGATGCTGTTAAACCAATATTCGATGTAGTATCACTAGGGGGAGCAAGTTAATGTTTATAAGGGTTTAATAACTCGGGAAAGATTGCATACGCGGACGCAATGCGACCAATAAGCTTCGAGCTGATTTATTTAGGCAGGGAGACTGCGCATGGCCACAGTAAACAGTGCGTCGTGGGCATCATTTGATCATTACACGGGGAAAACCAAGGATGTAATAAGCGAAAAAGGCAAATAGTGGGAGCGTCACCCAAGTGCGTCAACTAGGCAAGAGATCAGTGCTTTAGAAACATGATTATCGCATGAAGTCCATGTCATAACTTTACGGCAGGAAGAATTACGCTTAACAAACTGGATAAGCGCTGTTGAATCAGTGGGGAGTCTGCATGTAGTTCGCTTCTTCTAGGCCTGAGCCATAGCCAAACCACCTGGGCTAGTTAGCATTAGCCTAGCATCCCTCCCCCAATGGATAGCCACGGCTAAACTTTTCCTTTAAATGTGTGAATTCTCGACCCCGCTATGGCCATTTAGGCTGACCTTACCTCCGACCAGCCATAACACGAAGACACACGGAGAATTCACATATCCAACGGGAAATCAAAATCAAACTCACCATTTCTGATGTCAAAATCAGACGTGCGTTCAAATTCAGCAGATTTCTTCAGCAGACCCCTTTTGCTAGACAATGAAATCAGAGCGTCCGATCATCAATTCTAATCATGATTGTGACGTGTGCGCAGACAGGAGCCAATAGGAGCTCAAGATCATGCGCCGACATCCTGAAGTCCCGCCCCCCTCTGACTTTGTGATTACTAAAGGAGGAGGTCAGAAAGACAGGCAGGATTTCTGTCAAACCAGTTTCGGCCCAAACCAAACTTTGTGTGTCTCTCATCACAATTGTTTAAATCTCATATATGAAATAATCACAATTTACCATAGTGTGTCTTAAGATCTCCACTGAGTGAGTTTTACACATTGTGTAATTAACCTACAGTGATACGTGTTGTTCATTACTACAACCTCTATTGGTCTGCATAAAATAAGATATGATATTAGGGGAATTTGTGCGTTGAATGTATATGAAGCATACATCATCACAATTCGTCCTATCAACTAGGCTGTAGGCTGCAATGTTATCACTTTTATCAGATCAAATAGGGCTATAATAAAATCTGGTTAATATTGAATGATTGTTCAAAAATTATAATTTTTTATTTGGGGAAAATGCATTTTTCATTTTCATAGCCAGTTGTCTGTGGTAACTGTGCTTTTTGTAATATGTAGACTATTTGTATGAAAGTCATCTCCAATTAAAAAATGCACTGAGATAATGCCTCTTTCTTGTGTGAAATCATTAGGTATTTTTTGTTCATAAACGTTAAATTGTGGTTTAGGACAGCTGCAGCACCACCAAAAACTCTCACTGACATTCAGGGGCACAAAAGTTATAGTCTAACAACAATAACTGTTTTTGTGTTTATATCAAATGTTACAACATATCACAGCCTATCTAATCTATATTTCCCTTTCCCCAAGTTTGCTCCTGAAGTTTTTTTACAGGTTAGCGCATGACGTCACCTCCCTCAGATGCGCAGCAGGGGGCGCCCCTTCGCTGCAGAGCAGAGGAACTCCTGATGCTTGAATTTCCCTTCAGTCAAACACGGTGAAGTTCAAGAAACCGATGGCATAAATGTCCTGCGCCTCCAGCACACGTGTTCATAAGAGGCATGACTCACTGCTACAAATGCGGTACAACTACTGCATTTTAATCTAGGCTATCTAATAACTTGCTTGCTAATTAGCTATTAATGCAATTTACTAAAATTAAGTTTAAGGCTGCTACCCTGTTAAGCTATTTGTATTCCAGTGATGCATGTAGTCTGTGAAAACGTGGCTCGCTTAAATGTTCTCTGCCTTCGGTGTAGAAGCCCTGTAAAGCGGGAGCGGCGTAGAGAAACCTCCCTGTGCCGCGCGCTGCACCATTCCCGGTCTGTTATGAGTGGTGGCCCTTGTGATGCTGCAGCGAGGCGAGGGGAGGGGCTCCAGCTCCTTCCATCGCCCACCAAAATCCCTCCTCTGAGCGCGGGAAGGCACGAGAACCCTCAGAGTGAGCGCGCGCAGAGAGAGGGAGAGAGAGGCAGGGAAGGAAAGCGCGAGGAGGAGGAGGGAGAGAGCGCGCGTGTGTGTCTCCGTGTGTGTGCGTGGATTGCACCACCGCATCCCGTTCACCGTTTCTGCAGGCGGCCATGCTCACGTTGGAGAATTTACAAGTGTCGAGCTTTGCCTTTTTCTCACCTTTTACAACCGCTGTCTCATTCCAGATGTGACTGACAAGGCGTTTTATGTCGCCCGCATTGAGTTCTGTGTCGTGCACCGCGGAGAGACTGTGACACCATGGCTTTGGTTATGGAGCCTATAAGTAAATGGACGCCAAAGCAAGTCCTGGACTGGATGAAAGGTAATGTAACACTTGTTTTATATGCGCTAACTGGCATTTAATTCACGCCTGGTGCGGTCATGCTGTGTGAATATGTGTCCTAGTGGGCCACTGGCTGCGTGCATGTGCGTGCTTCTTGTACAGAAAACCCGCAAGCTGACGTATGATTTTCCAACCACTGATCAAAAAGTACAGTACAATGCGTTTCTAACCGGTGCAGTGACATTTTAACAGAAACAGTTAACAGAGCGATAATCTTATTTGATCTTATTGCACCTTATTACAAACCAAGTCAGCAGAGCAGCAGCGTAACAGCTCTCATCAATGAACGTGAAGGATGGATATACAACCTATAACCCGTATGCAACAACCACATTGCTGTGTGTATGTGTGTGCGTGTGCGTGTGTGCGTATGATTAATGTAGTTAGCTGCACCCCCCACCCCCCAGTGCCAACCGTACAGTCAGCTTCAGCACCATGGACAGCGCAATGCCGCCTGCCATATAAGGGAAGCCAGTCTTTTTTGTGTTGCACGCTTTAGTGGCTCTGCAAAGCTGGATGAATGGGTACTAAGTAATCGTGCTCAGTTTATTTTAGATAGTGGAGATACTGGATATGTGTGTGTGAATAGGGGACTGCTGAGGTGTAAAGCAAACTGTGGTTCTGGTGTAGGCCAATTGACAGACAATAGGAAGAGGTTTGTCCGCAATCTTTCCCTTTAAAAGAAAGACTTAATTGCCGCTATACTGTGATGATGACTCAAAACCGCAAGTCTAATCCGTATCAAAGCAGTAATGAGGAAGATGAGCCCCAAGATACTTCATAGTGCACACCAACATCCGATGAGCAAGTGTCTGAATTCAAAAGGAGACATTTGAAAAGAACAGGACTAAATCAATGTGAAACAAGCAGCTCACAGTAAAAATGACTAATATATGAAAACATAGGATTTACAGAGGACTAAAGCTTGTGCAAACCTAAAAATCTGTTCTAAATAGTGACTAAATTACTACTGTAATGTGCTGAAACAACTAAACTAGTAGTTAATTACCTCCATCCATTTTCTTCCACTTTATCCAAAGATCTAAAGCACTGTGGTTATGCTTTGGTCAATTAATGACAAATTCTACTATAAAGAGCATTTTTGGAAGTGAGACCAATCTGTGACTAATGCAAAGACTAAACCTAGGGAAATTCTAAGTATTGAGTAAGTATTAACCCAGAACTAAACCGGTTCTAAACAGTGATTGTAAAAAGAGAAAAGAACATATTTAACCAGGCCTACATCTAAGCTCAGCACCAAATCATAACTAAATCAAATCTAGTGCTAACCAAATTTAGGCCTAAACCCAGATTTAAATCCAATTCTAGACCACTATAGTGTAGGGGTGGGCAATATGCCAAAAAATATAGTCTTTCCATTTTGATTTTATCACGATCCATGCATTAGTACTTATTATATTAGTATATTGTCTATAAGAGGTAACCCAAGCCATCTGCTTCTTCTGAGAGTTGACACTTGCCTGTGATTGGTAAAAATCCACCTGTCACTCACTCGGAGCGTGACAGAGGCTGACTAACAGGAAGAATGGTTGGTAAAAATGTCTGTGTTTGTGCATAAAGTTGTATTAAACAAAATATTTTTGAATCGCAATATGGCAAAGTCACCAAAATAGCATATAGTAACAACAATGAGATTACATTTTGATTTTTATTGCATATCACCCAGCCTTATGGTAGTAAGAGAAAGACTTAGGCCAAAAAATAAATATAATCAAGACTTAATGAGAGCTAAACTGGTGTAAACAAAGGAATGAAACCAGTACTTCCCATACTCCTCAGTCACTTTGTATTCTGCACCCAAATATAAGACCCCAGAGTTTTTAGATATTTATGATCCAGTTGAATTTATTGGCCATTTTATTCCTGTAGCCTTGGTGACCACCCAAACGCTTGTATTTTTTTAAAGCAGATTTAAGAGGATGTTGGTTCAGTTTGGTTACACTCTGGCCTTGTTATGACAGAGACAGTAGGTTAGGTTCAAGTGACATCGCAATATTATAGAATCCACTGTTTAAAATTGAGCTGGAGGACAAGTTAGGATTCTTGTAGAATTTGTGAAATTGAGTTGTTGGGCCTATCTACATGAAAAAAAAAAACTGGCACAAAATTCAACATCTTTATATCAGCAAATAAACAAAAGTTAAGTGATTTTTTTTTTCTTTTCTTTTCTATAACTATAACTTCAGAAAGTGGTACCATTACTCAATACCAGACATCAGTTGAAAAGAATTTAAGTCATAAGGTTAATAAGACAAGTTTGTAAAACCAATCCCCAATAAATAATTATATGGCTCAACATATGGATCATAAGTTTGGCTATTTCTTTCAAAAACAATAAATCTCCCATAGAGTTATATTGGCTCCTGCCCTCAATTTGAAATTATCAAATTGTAATACAAGAACACAACAGATTTATCCAGGTGTTTAATGGACTCTTTGCGCACATTGTGGTCAGTGTATTTTGATTGCGTTTTGATGAGTGATTGTAGTACAGTAATGTCCTGGTTTATAATTGGTTCTTTCTCGGCAGCCATCCTCTGATCTGTGGAGGGCACTTCTGAAAATGCTTCGCGGTTGCTGTGTTCATTAAGAGACTGGCCATGGTTTGAATTTGGTTGGGAGGTTTATCTCTGCCACTCTGGTGCTTGTGGCTCTGATTTGCAAAATGAAAAATGGCTTGGCAACACGTACAAGAGCACTGTTAATGTGCAAATGGGTTTGGGTTAGCCAAATTGGATTTATATGTGCACTTTTATATTTTAGCTAAAACTGTTTTAGCAACTGTTAATGCTGGGAGCACTGACCCACTGTAATGTAGACAATATGTGTACTTCATTTGCCATTCTGTTATCAGTATCTGTGTGCTAGGCTGGGCAAAATGGCATCAAAAATGTTATTGATTGATCACAATAATTCTTTTTCTACCAAAAACAATCTTAAAGTAAATAATTAAATGTATTGTAAGTAAACAAGACAAAGCTATCAGATTTCAAACCACAAAAGACAGAAGTAGGTATTTAAATCTACATAGTTCATAGTTACTATATACAAAATTGGGTAGCACATGTTTTATGAGTGCAATTTAACACTCCATTTTCTTCCTCCAAAGTCTGAACCCTGCTCCAAACATGCTTTTACTAGCAGAGGCTTGACTGTAGACCTCCTGCCTTAAATTGCTCCAAGATGATCATTGACAATTTGAAACAACTGGATCTCAATTTGACAAAAAATATGGATTAACCGCACAGCCCTCCATGTGTGCTAAAAGCTCTCTTCAATTAGAGATGAAAATTTGTTAGAAAACATAGGAGGACAAAGTGGAAAAATACAGCTGTGAGGAGGATTGAAAGCAAAGAGTAAAGACCAGTATGAGAACATTAAACCGCATTATAAACTACTTTTGTTGTTAATATTTGCCTTTTGTTTATCCACAAAATATATCAAATGTAACGCACTCAGATGGATGAAAGGCCAAAGAAAACAGTGTGATTTGTAGCCTGGCCCCTGGTCTGCTCCTGCTTAGAGACTGGTTCATGGGCCCCCTTCTAATAAGACCAAGGACTCTGAATGGAATGTATTTATCGACACCAGCAAATATCTTCCTGTTTAACTCTTCACCCCTGTCCGTCGCTTCAAATAACCAACCCCAGTGTAGTGCAAATAGAGATATTGTTTTGGAGCAAATAAAAGGAAGGGGGGTGGAGGGGTAGCAATAATGAACATAGCAACGTGGACTACCATTTGGACTTTGTTTTCTATAAGATATGTATGTCCCAGCCTCCTCTCAGTCTTATAGGGACCACTTATACATCGAGACTTGCGTTTGATGTTGTGCCATGAAGAAGAAAGTGCTTTGAAAATACACTCTAGATATCATCTTATAAGCTGCACTGCCTCTTCCTCATACTTAAAGAGCAAGACATACCACACTGCTTGCATAGGAATCAACAAGAAACTGTATGATGATGAATATAGTTAAGAATCCACTCATAACTTATATATAAGGCTGTGTCAACGAGGGCATCTAAATTTGATACCAAGTTAGAGAATTTTTTCAGATTAGGATGCAAATAA
The DNA here is from genome assembly GCA_000787095.1 of Periophthalmodon schlosseri. Taxonomy (NCBI): domain Eukaryota; kingdom Metazoa; phylum Chordata; class Actinopteri; order Gobiiformes; family Gobiidae; genus Periophthalmodon; species Periophthalmodon schlosseri. The sequence goes on along the minus strand of KN471477.1, from coordinate 10,347 downwards.
TGCACTTTTGGGCAATGTGATGATAGAAAATGAAATTACAAGAAGTAGGAGACAGCTGTTTCAACTATTTATTTTAAAGAAATTAACTAAAGAAACATATACTACACATGCAATGCTGCTTCTTATTGAGATATTTCACTTAGGTTGTATTGGGTCTAGCCTCTATTAAAATGTAACATGGCTTAAACGCATCCAAGTGTACAGACATCACCATGTTCCAGTCCTGCCTGAGTACATGCAGAAGTCTGGTAACTAAATTCTAAATAGTTGCAGCTATTTCATAATGTATTAGATGGGAGTTTTAATTATGCATACAGCATTGTGACTTGCATCAGAGAGTTAAATATAGCCCTCTCAAGCATTAGGGAGAATCACAGGCTACAGCTGCTCACTTTGGGGCAACAGCATCCATTGTTGTAAAAGTGAAATTTTTGTGACAAGACAATTTTATTTTCCAAAATGCATTATTCCTAAATGAAAAGGACACAAAGATGATACAACCAGGCCAAGTTACAGATTCTGAAGGTGTTTGTGAGCAATAAAAATACCTGTTATGAAGGTATACATGGTTCTTGCTATAGTGTGTAACATTTCAGGAAATTCAATAACATCTTCATGGAGACAATCAAATTTGAAATCTGAAACACACACATTTTCCTTAATGCATTTTTCAGTCTTTATGTATAGGTGTATATAATTATTCAAAAACACAAAAGAAAGTCACACTCCCTGTGTGATTCATAATGCATGGCCATATATATTCCATAGCATTGGTTCCCAAACAAGTTCCATTTGGTGGTACACGGATTCCCCTGCATTTTGTGTATTTGGTTAATTTAGAATCATTTTTATCTACATTTTTGTCCTCCTTTGGTTTATACCTTGGTTAAAACAAGTACTATAACAATGGTGTGTTGCAGTCCTAATTCTATTCCTGGTTTAGCCGAGTTTAGACCTGGAATAGTCCTATTAAAGACATGGTTTACATCTGGCGGTACTTGAAAGGTCAAAGTATTTCTTAGGTGGTACTTGGTTTGAAAAGTTTGAGATTTGTTGATCTATGGGATTCTCTGCAGTCTAGTTAAGAAAGCCTGACACAGCTAGCTTAGCGTTAGCAGCAGGCCAAGTCTCCCCGGTCTCTGCTCTCTGTGGCTGCTGTGGAGGAGCCTCACATAAAGATGAGTCATCGGGGTTTGTTTTGATTTGAACTCCCACACGGACCGGAGGAGTTTCCTTCTTTGCGTGAGTGTATGGATCTGTGAAGACGCAACTGACGCGATAAGTGACGTGTACAATCTGATCATGCCGGGTGAATATCAGACCACCTAGTACTGCATTCTGCATAAAAACCACCTGAGACACAGTGCACGCGGAGACTACAGATGCATGTACTGACAGGAAAATGAATAAGGCACTTTGCTACAGTCATCTATCTTCTGTATTGGTGCAAAATCTAAAAATAACCGTGACAGCGAGGCTGAGATCATACTTACTCCCTATAGACTTCTGTATAGTGACTGTGGCGTTTGGTAGTACATTGTGAATGCCCACTAGACACAGCTGTGTTCTGGAGGTTTTCTATACAATCTTTTAGGGAAGCAGTGTTGTTTTCTATATTGTACCATACTGGGTGGTAAGTAGGGCTGGGTATCATTAAGAAGTTGCCGATACGATACATACCTCAATACATAGGCCACGATACAATATGTATCTCAATACAATGCACTGTCGATTCGATACAATACGATGCGATATATTTCGAATCGATTCGATACGATTCAGTGAAAAATAAAAGCTTTTGGGACACTTAATGATCAACCCCATTTTCACAAAAAATACACATTCATTTTATTTATTTTTTTAATTTATCTTTCACTTATTGAAGATGAATGAACTTAACAAAGTGCAATTTGTTTTGTGCATTTTACCAACTAGAAAAAACACATCAGACTGTTACCTTGGCCAGTATTATTCATCCACAGCTTATATGAGCTCCACATTTACATGTACAGGGACATGTGCAGTTTAACGACTCTAAAGGATCACAACATATCTACTAAAGCACAACTGTGATACTAAAAGTCTTTGTTAAACCAAAGTTAATATGAAATAAACCTATTTTAATCATCAAAACAGTGAATCAAATGTCAAATGTTCTGCATAAATGAGTTTCTTTCCTCTAAACAAGCCACACAAATGTAGCGCCGTGACAGAATAATTTGGTAGAAAATACAAAAAAATACTCTTGATATATCGATACAGCAGCCCACAATATCGATACTGTATCATTAAATAAAACAATACAATATATCGATATTTCGACAATTTTGCACACTCCTAGTGGTAAGCTGTCTTTTGTTCAAACTATGCCCAGACGTGTATGGGTTACTGTTGATTTAAGCAAGATGGATGCAAAGTAACAATATATTTATTTAATTTTTGATTTAGAAATTGTTTGTCATTGTGTGGTATAATGTACAAACATTTTCTTCAAAGATGCTAAGTTTTGTGGGAGGTTTTTGTTACTTAGCCTGTGGTACATTCACATCAAAGCAATAACATCTCTATGGATCTACAACGTGGATGGGGGATCTTCCACTAGAAAAGTTACTTAGTTCACCTTTAAAGCTACCTGTAAATTTATTTCATTTTTTTCACCAGTAGATGGCAGATGTGAAACCTGTTCCCCCTCCCCTCACCTGGCCTATCTTCAGTCTCACCTGTGCTCTCTCGTCTTCTTCTGTTGGGCCAAAGCTGGCACACTAACAGACAGCAGTAACATAGATAGCATATATATGTGAGAATACAACAGGGGCAGGTTGGTCTAATTACAGACAGTGACTTAAAATTGAAGATATAAACCAATAAAAAATCACTAGTATGTGATGTTGATCTACTTTCAGCCACTTCTTCACATAGTACTCAGTTATTTTTAGTGCAAAGTAGTAGCTTTACTTACAGTAATACCCCTCCCCAATGCTGATCTGTATTACAGTTGGCTCATGGATTATATAGTTGTATTAACAGATGGTGCACTTTTACATCTGTGTAGTGTTATGTCATTAACAGTGAGTGACATAAAGATTCATATAATGTGTGGAGTTCACACAACCTACTCTAATGCTGGATTTAAGATAATGTTTTGAAGATATGAAAAAGTACAGTATTGTATATAATAAAAAGCATAAAAAGCAACCATATATATGAATGTGCTCATGGATTTCAAAAATATAATCTGCTTATCGCTATGTAATATATTTGCCAATATATGTCACAATAACATATGTCAAGGCATTATTAATCTACAATGTGGGTCAGGGTTTAAACTACGGTACTAAACACTACACAACAACAACATTTGGATCGAGCTAATTGTAAATCAGGGTTCTTTCTATTTCTTTGTTTTTTCTGTAGGTCATAGGGGAAACAAAAGATAACTTCATTTTATAAAGAATTATTTAATATTTTGCACTAAACAAATTTCAGCCATTGAAAACATAAATTACAAATCTTAACTTAGTTTTGTGGTGGCACTTTTCTGTTTTTTTGTTTTTTTTTCCAAAGTTAGCATTATAAAAGATTGCTTAACACTTCTGATTTAGTTCCTTGTGGTAAGAATATTGCAGTTTCACATTTCAGTTTTATGTTAATCACCTGGAGTTGTTTACAATGTGCACTCTGAACAGAATTTTCAAATTCAGAATGATATCCTTCTATATTTTTTATACAGATGGATATCAGTCTGGTCATCACCAATCAGATTTGTTTTTTTCAGTGACGCATGTGAAACGAAGGAGCTCATTGGTCACCTATCATTTTGAATAAAATAACATTTCTCTTACCTCAGATTAACAGTGTTTAGTGCTTCGTTCATTGATTCTGCAGAAATCCACAAAGTTTTTCAGCCCCCTGTGGTACTTTTTTGCTTTTCCTTTTTTCTCGTGAGCAGCCAAATTTGTTTTGATACGAACAGACCATGCATGTGCCTGATTGGTTAATCCACCTGTCAGTCACACCCATCTGAACTCACATTTTCTTAAGGAACTGAAGAAGTGTGCATTCTGGATCCCAGGTAAATTATACAGTCTTAAACCATTGCGGTGCGCTCTGTTGCATGCAGATTTGGCCCATGTGTTTCTCTTTTCAAACCCTCCTCTGGTTGTTGTTTGTGGTTGTTGTTTGGTTGTTTGCATCTCCTGGTGAGCAGCCTCTTGTTCACCAGGTCCCACACTGCGTCCCCTGATTTAGCCTCCTGCCGACATGTGAGCAAAGTCAGTCAGAAAACACACTCCCCCATGCGTTAAAGATTAAAGAGCCTTGCCTTATTATGAGGAAGCACAAGTCCTCCATTTTCACTGCTTTTTACTTTAACAAGCCTCATACTAAAATGCATCAAGAAGGCAGAGACGCGTGGGAACTTAAAGGCACTGTACTTGATTTTTGCTGTCTTAAAAACATGAAAAACTGAACTAGTTCAAGTCACGTTACACACTTCGAACATCCTAATTATTCACCGTGATGAGTGTATTAGCACTTTTCACAGCTTTCAGAAGCTAGAGCAGAGTATTGCCATCATGGTAAAGCTAACAATAATTAGCATGCTAACAGTGCACTTCCTGATAATCGGACAATAAAACACCTCATAATTAGATGTAGACAGTACGCAGCTGGCATATTTTGCCCTCAAGAGCTGCAATACAATATATCTGGGGCAAGACAAATTTTGTTCAGATACGTGGGGAAAAATTGGGTACAGTGTCTTTAATTCCGTAGTCAGAGGAATATGGTATGCACAGTATACAGGATTGATAGGATTTCTACAGACTTGCATTTTTGCACACAAATTCCGAAGATGTAAATGTGGGGCATCCGTCGTCATGGAAACCGGATCTGATGGAAGCAAAGCATATGCTGGATAATGGGCAAATACAATTCACATCACGCTTGAGAGAAATATGTTCAAACTGAGAACGACAAAATGTGTGCTGGATCTAACGTGCAATTATTGTCAGAAGACAGATGATGATTTTAGGATTGTTTATGGTTACTGACATCATGAAGAACAGTTTATTCACTTTCATGTACATTTACTAATACATCAACATCAAGTGTGTGACATTATATAAAAAAAACTCTTAATCTAAGGGTTGCACAACATATTGTAATTAAATCGGATTTTAGTATTCTTTTAGTATTTGTTTGTCAGTTCCTATTTCAATTTCCTCTCAAATGTTGATGCTCCAGTGTTTACAATGAGAAATTTGAACAGTCCCCTACTTTTTAAACATATGTCGCAGCTCTATTTTAGCCATACCTTCTTGAAGTAAGTTGAATGGAAGTCCCATTTTGCTTCTAAAATCTCTTATTATTCGTTATATTGATTATATTGTGACCTAAATAATCACAATAATCGATCTACCAAACAATCTTAACATCCCTAATGCATGCTTATACACTGGTCAATGGTCTATGTTATGAACAGACGGCCTTAAACTAAAAGTGCTGCATGTAAAGTGTTCTGCAGAGGAGGAGGAGGACAGGAGTCTGTGGAGAATGAGGAGGCTGCAGTGGGCATCATATCAAAGCGCTGGCTCTATCCGGCACTGGGACAGAGAGCCCTGTGTGTCTAATGGGCTTAACAGGGACCAAACTGCACCTGCATTTGTGGGAAGGGGACACAAAATACACCTCCAACAAAGTTTACCAGGACTGTACTTATGACTGCAGTAGAAATGAGATAGAAAGAAGTGTAAAACTAGATCGTTCATGATCATTGTGGATAGCATACTGGGTTAACCTTATTGGTTAACCTGATCAGGAAAATGACTCTGTATGTTCAAATCCTTTCACATATTTTGGCTGTCTTGATTCAATGATAATATGAATTCAATGGGCACGTTTGACAAAACCTGACAAAATAAAATCAAATTGAAAATTGAGGTTGATCAATATAAGGAACAAAAAATATACATTTTGTTCATATTGTCCCCAGTACTTAAGATCCTATGTTCTGTTCTAGGACAGGTTTTGGCTGTATTTTGAAAGTGTACAGAGCTTCTTAACCCTGCACTGACAGTTGATCCTTCACCCTTCTCTCTCTCTCTCTCTCTCTCTCTCTCTCTCTCTCTCTCTCTCTCTCTCTCTCGTCTTTATCTCACCCCAAACTCTCTCCATATTTCTCTCTCACCCTTTATCTTCTCCTTTATCTCTCTCTCTCCCCATCTCTCCCTCTCCTGTTTATTTCACTCACAGAGGGGAGAGAGAGGGGGAGAGTTGTATAAAATGTGGATGAAGTTGTCAACATGAGATGCTGAGGACAGTCACCACAGTGGGACGTGGTAATGGAGTGCTTCAGTGCCTATCTATCCCCCAAATAAAATCTTTTGACACTGGGAAAAGCAGTGCACTCAAAGCCAAACGTATTCCTGTTCAGTTCAGTAGAGGCATGTTTGCTCTCTAAAATACAAATGCTATTCCCAAACTGTGCTGGAAATAAAGTCACAAATTTGAAAATTACATCAAATAACAGACTTCTAAAATGTCCCTTTTTCCATTATTGTCACATTTACAGCAGTAGAAGTTTATATACTCTTGGTGTCATTCGTATTCCAAGTTAGGGATATGTTATGTTAAATTAATATCCAAATTGTTATCAATAAATTAGGCAGATATTCAAAACAAAGTAAAACTGCATCTAAAAATTAATCATATCTATATCATGAAGACAAGCAGGTGATGTCACTAGGCCAAGTTACAGGTCAGATCTGTGGAGAGGTGATTCTGTTCACAATGAGTATGCATGTTTTTAAGGCATTGGATTTTTTTTTTTTTTTCACTATTGACCTAATACATTTTTTGTTGAGAATAAAGTATGTCTAGGCTTGGGAGAGAGTACCTCATGTATTGTCTATGCAAACTACAATATATTATCCATGGAGGCACAGAACATGAAGGCTGTTTTTGTAGCTTTCCAATATTGTACAACTCTATGTACTGTACGTTCTGGCTCTGTGTGAATACATCTGGATGATTATGAGAACTGCATGTGTATGTGCCTTATTTGCTGTACCGCCATGTCTCTCAGGGGAAACAGGAAGCTGCTTATGAGTTGATTCAATGCATTTCTTTCTTCACTCATGCAGAAGTGTACTGCGTGTTTGCTATAATTCACATTCACAACATGCAGACAAAACATGAGCTTGGCTCTATGTTTAGTGGTGTATACTACCACATAGAATATTATATTGTGAATTTAGAGGTGGGAAAGATTTATCATCATTCATAGTATCTTTATTTATGCCATAAAAAGGTAATTAAAGTCATCTGCTGCTTGAAAGTTCACACTTCCCTGTGATTGGATAATCCACTTGTCACTCACTCAGAGACTGACCAATAGGAGAAGTGGGTGGTGTCAAGTGTCTGTGTTTGAGCACATAGGGTTAATCATAATAATACTGGCCATGATAATCATTGCCCTGGTACAGATATATGTATAAGCAGCTCTTAAGGTCAAAAAAGTCTGCTGCATGCTGTCTGGATCTAATTAGCGTTTTATTCAATGATCAGGAAATGCGCATTAGCATGCCAAGTGTTGTTAGCAAAACTCTTAATTAGCTCTGGTCTCTGAGAGTAGTGAAGAGCACTTATAAACTCATCGTGGTGAATAATTAGGATGCTCTGAAGGCATAAGGTAAGTGAAGAATAACTTTGAACCACTGCAAAATGTTTAAAATTAACTTGTTCTGTTTTTCACGTTTCTAAAAAGTAAAAATCAGGTACAGCGCCTTTAAGTTAATACTGGACGATAAGTTGATATATAATAGTTGTGACAGGTCTAATGTATGTGTTGGGTAGTAGAAGTAGCCGCTGTACTGTAAAGCCTTCTCTTGCCCTGCGTCTCTTAGCTGGGCCCCATGTGCAGTTATGTGCAGTGGGAGATGCCATATGAACCCAGATCAGCACTTTGTCCTGGAGGGAGGAGGACTCTCACGTGACCCGACTGAGCAGCTGTGCTTGTTATACTTATGGAATACTATATAGCCCACTGTATATTCCTATTTACAGTTGCATCACACTTATAAGATACAGGCTCTGTGCATGTATAGTTTCAACAACATCACATTTTGAGAACAATATTGACTAGGGTGTGTTCACACTTGGCTCGTTTGGTTCTGGTCTAGTCCTGGTTTAGTTCTGGCCTAGTCCAGGTTTAGTTCCAGGTTCAGTCACTATTATTCCCAATTTGGATCTTTTGCGTGGGATATGTTACATTTTGAATGTAAGTGAATTGGTGTAGTAATTAGTAATAGTAGTAATAGTAGTAGTAGTAGTAGTAATAGTGGTAGTAGTCCTCATATTTGTAGTTTTAATTGATGTGAAGTTGTAGGAATGCAGTACTTTTTACTTTTACACAAGTAATGATTGGAGATAGTTTGATCCTACACTGATCTAAGTGACTATGTCGTTTTTCTCTTTTGGAAGCCTTTTTATGTAGTAGCAGTAGCAGTAGCAGTAGTAGTAGTAGTAGTAGTAGTCCTCATATTTGTAGTTTTAATTGATGTGAAGTTGTAGGAATGCAGTACCTTTTACTTTTACACAAGTAATGATTGGAGATAGTTTGATCCTACACTGATCTAAGTGACTACGTCGTTTTTCTCTTTTGGAAGCCTTTTTATGTAGTAGCAGTAGCAGTAGCAGTAGTAGTAGTAGTAGTAGTAGTAGTAGTAGTCCTCATATTTGTTTTAGTTAGTTAGTTTAGTTGTTTTAGTTACCATGGTAACTGCTATAGATGTGAAGGTGTAGGAGTGCAGTACTTTTTACTTTTACACAAGTAATGATTGGAGATAGTTTGATCCTGCACTGAACTAAGTTAGCATGTCTTTTTTCTCAGTTGGAAGCCTTTTTATCCATGGTGAAGAAGTAGGACAGAGCTGTACAATGACACTTCCTCTGAGGATCCAGCGGGAAGCCATTTTGATTTCTTATTCATAACCTCATCATATACGCTCACATGTTGAACTGTAGGTCAGGACTGAAGAGAGAGAGAGGCTGCAGTTAATGATGGAATAAATGAGACCAAAAGTGTGATTAAATCTGGTTTTGCCCATCTGCAATTAATGTTTAAGGTACAGTGTGGATGATTCTTGATCAACTGTAGAGAAAGGGAAATTATTGTGGAAAAAGGAGTTTATTGAACACCTTGAAACATTGAAAACATTTAAACATTTAAATGCAGATGTGTAAATCATGGGCTGAAACGATGCCCGATTATTGTCCAGTTTTAAACTATCCTTTTTTCTAGTCTTGATTGTTTCACACTATGACTATGAACAGGTGTCAGGTGAAAAAAAATGCAGTAGGAGTAGTGACAATAGTAGGTGTAGTTTTTATCTTACAGTTTTATTAAGCACACTTCCTTGTAATTGTGTGGGGATTAGGCTTGTCAAAAATGGATCTGATACGATATTAAAACCAGTATCGAAACTAGATGGTCATTTGAACAACTTTCCCATGAACAGGACAAATTTTGACCTTTCCAGAACAGTTTTATATTGGCTGGATCAATATCAGAACTATTGTCCACTATAAGACCACATGATATTTCATACATTTTGTTTTCTGTAGTCTTGCACACTAGACACTCTTTGTTTAGGTGACAAGGTAAACTTTTGTGAAAGTTTTTGTTTCATGTTAATATAGATAAAGTTGATATAAATTCAGTTACATCAATTTTGCATTTTACATTGCAAATTGTACCAATACATTTCTTAGCTGTCCTCCATCTCAGTTTAAACCGATATCCAGCAACTCGTGGCAGTAAGAGCATATATTGAAAAATCACATTGTATTCTGAAGCTACTTTTTACTTGAGTACACGTTTTTCTGCCATTTATAGAGTTACATTCCCCCCCTCTCTCTTATGTCTCTATATGGACAGTCTCATTCTCTGAGCAGCCTGTGTTTGACTGGGGGCTGCCTCTTTGCCTCACGTCTCTGCATTACTGTGGGAGCCTCTGTAGCTTCTGGCCACTGAAATCAATGTGCTCGGTCCAGTTGCTCTTATCTCTGCCAGCAACCGTCTCATTTATTAGACTACCCAACGCACTATATTGTCTTTGTTGTGTGGGATTTGAAAGTCCAAGTATGAAAACATATCTCATTTGAATATAATGCTGGTGTGTTATAGTGGAGGGAAGGGAGGACGTAAAATCAATGTGAAGTTTAGTGAACATTTTGAATTTCATTAGTTTTTTGTGTTTACACTCAAACTATGTGTACTCACGTTCAATTAGTACTAACTGAACATGAGTACACAAAGTTTGAGTGTATATATGTGTGTGTGTGTGT
>KN471476.1:0-17767 GCA_000787095.1 Periophthalmodon schlosseri | reverse complement strand
GGAGTTTAAAAACACAGTGGAGCACTTCCTGTATTACCACATGATGACATCACAAGGTGGAACAGAGTGTTTTCAGTTTGAGAGAAGAACTCAGCCTAAATCTGCAGGGTTTGTGTGTTAAACATGTGTGAATGAAACAAAACACAAGTCCAGGTCTGTTTGTGACGAGGAAACATTAGAACAGATAAAAAAGATCATAATACAGGCCCTTTAAAATGTGTATTTTAAGTTATTTTAAATGAATATTGTGGTGTCTAAAAGTGAAATACGGATGAAGACGTGGGGCAGGCGCAGAGTGCCATAGAACATCTGAACATGTGTACTGTGGGATTAACTCTAACCTCATTCTGGATCATTACTCGTTGTCTGACAGATGATGTTTTATTGCTCCGGTTGCACATTCTTCTGACGTGTTTAAAGCCGTGTTCTGCTTTGTGTTCAGAGAGGCAGCGATACAGGACTTACACTAAATTATTAGTGCAGGGAAACACCCCCTGAGGGACAGATGTGGTTCTGTTGCCAAAACCTCAGGTCTGTTTGGTGAACTCAGAGTTCACAGAGCCAGAGCGGGACGAGGCATGGGACGATATTCAAATTTTATATCGCAATTATCATGGCGATAATAATTGTGATTAACGATTATATCACGATAATGACAAAATTGCTGACAGTTTAAAAATATTATGGATATGAATCGTCATCATTTTAATGTTATGAATAAGTTCTGTGTTTAAACAACTTTTATATAATTGTACTTGTTGTTGTTATCAGTGAAAACAGCTACGATCCAACAGAGACATTATGGATGAGCAGGGCCGTCGACAGAAATTTGGGGGCCCGGGTCAAGAACCCTCACATGGGTCCCCCTCTAATACAAATTAATAGGTAGAGGGTCCATTTCTGGGCCCCTAAGACCCTGGGGCGCGTGACAACAGACCCCTTTGTCCCCCCCTGTCAACTCCCCTGTGGATAAGTAGCTTTTTTTGGAACATTCTGGCGATTATCTTCGTTGGTGTTTATCACGATTCTATAAAATGTCCCACAAATGATTATTGCCGACCCTTTATCACGATAAACGATATGATTGTTTATGTCCCGTCCCTAAGCAGGACATGATCATCACTAGATCGACTTACACGACAGATGGAACTATATTTTTGGGGTCAATATTTACCATGGGGATTTTTTCTTTGCATTAGTGAGATTTTTTTGGTTATTTTTTTGCAATATGATCAGATTTGAGCTGTAGAAGGTTGAATAAATAGCTTGTTTGACTTATTATAGACACAAGCTAATGCTAACGCTAGCTTAAGTGTTGCATTCTGCTGTTTATTTATTTCTTTTTTTTTTAATATTGTACATTTACAATATTTTTTGGGGGATAATTCTGTTTTATAGTTTGATTTCAATATTATTGTTTATCGTCTAGATTTACTTCAACAAAATGTTGCTGAGGCTTTAGATTTAATATGATTTGAGGCTTTAGATTTTGATAAGTTTTGTTTTGTTTTAACAATTTTAACAGCTCCCCACAGTGTAATTTGCATTTATTATTAAAGAAACAAAGATGGAGGATTATCTGGAGGTAGATTAACAGATAAACAGTGTAACGATAAACAATAATATTGAAACTCATTTTTGATACTGACACAAAAACCCAGGAGCAGATTTAAACCACAAAAACTATTCTAAATCTACAATATTGTTAAAAACCATGAGCTGCAAGAAATAAAGAATGACACACTTAAGTCGTTAGTTTGTGTCTGTAATGAGTCAGACAAGTTATTTATTCAAACTTTTAGAGCTTAAATCTGATCATATAAACACACGATGTTCACACGATCAGTACTGACCCTATAAAGTAATGTTTCATCTTTCATAAACTGAACGATGAGTCGATATTGTGATGATCGTGACAGGTCTAACCACAATAAGAGGTGGGCTAAGTGTTCAAATTAGGTCATTAGAATCCATTCAAAACAGGCCGAGAAAGGTTTTGGATGCAGAACTTATTTTCTACATTCTAAGAAAGGAGCTGGTATGTGTGAAATAGATCCACTTGAATGAACTGAAGTAGAACAGTCAGCTGTTAGCCACAAGAGCAGTACACTTTTATTCTACCCTTCTGCCCTGTCTCACACACAACTTCTGCCCAAGGATGCCTCTAAGAGCGAACTCACATAGTAACATTTGCTTCTGTTCTGCAGCAACATGTTTAAACTCATGAGTTGGCTAGTACTTTTCTTTAGCGCTCGAAAGCATTCAAACATGTGCTTAATACCCCAGCTTTGAGTTTTGACCACAGACTGTATGTATAAATGGACATAGCTAACCTGCTAGCCGTCACGTTCAACACAGGAAGTGATCATGGTCGCGCTTTGACTCCATCGACTCTGGCTCCAATTCACTTTCTGTGTTAAACTGTGTCCTCTCTCTGTACCTGCTGCTGTCAGACTCGTCATTTTGGTCTTAAATGTTCGTATTAACCCTCTACATGATCCTGGGGTTTTTATTTCACTATTGTGTCTGTAAATCAACATATGAACATTAATAACAGACAAATCAGGCGCCTTCTTTCCCCGAGGTCACTCCCGTTAGCGTTAGCAACAGGTTTGATTGACAGTGTTGCTAAGTGGCCACTTCGTGCTAAACCAGTGGTGTGGGCAGTAAAGAGCGTTACCCTCTACAGCCTGGATTGGCTCTTTGGTTGCTGTGATACTCACGCTCAGAATTCCAAATATTGAACTCGGCTCCGGATTGGCCACTTTAACTGCTCTGGCCTCGATGAGCTTCATTTGGAGCCGAACGCTGTGGGTGACGTCACACTCACTCAGTCCACTTCTTTACACAGTCTGTGGTTTTAACAAAGCTCTATATGCAAATTAGTTATGCATATTCAGAGTACCTTATGCCCTTTGACCCCTCGTGCTGTCAGTTAATCTCTTTTAAACCTTAAAGCACTGACACTGAGGTCCTGGGCGTGTCACTTACAAACCTGTAGTGAAAAAGCTCCATTACGATATTACTGGACACAGCTGGTATTTATGTCTCAGGGTCTTTGTTGTTGTTTTCTGGCTTTAATGAGCTTTTAAAAACCCATCTGTTTACGCTCGTAGGCTAAAACTCAGACGTTTTCAGACCCCGTTCACTCTGATATTCACCTTCTGTGACTTGGGACAGATACCAGCCGCATTATTATTATTGTGCGCTTGTTGTAATGGATCATATTCAGCGCCTCTTTAACAGCTCAAACTCCAGATGATATGTGCGGTATCATCTTGTGCATCCTTGTCTAACCCTCCTCTCTCTCTCTCCTCTGTCAGTACTTTACGGATGACTTAGATTACTCTCAGTTCTATGATTACTCTGAGGGAGCCACAGACGCCGTTCCCACCGACGAGTATGCGGAGCCACAGGTAAATGAACGGGAGCCGGACCCGTGCTGTGTGTGGACCGTGACGTCTGCCGTGTCCTCGTCCCAGAGCGTCTCATGTTTACGTTCGCACGCACGGCCGAGCGCGCCCTCTTTAAATCTGTTTAAACCTGAGTGTTTTTAAAGGTTAAAGGTCATCTTGAAGCCCTGTGCAGTTTGTCACAGAGGCAGGGGGCGCTCCGCTCGTGCATGTGAGCTGTGCTTTCTCCACTCTCTGTGAGCGCTGTCCGCTTTAAGGGGCTTTGCGTTCCAGCGCACGTTAAACGACATGTCACTTTTCACATTATAAACGGCGCGGTTCTGACTCAGGTGAAGGTGTGGCTGTAGCGCAAAGCCTCGGTGTCCTCTTACTGTTTAATGTGCTTATTTCTGTGTGTGTCAAAGAGAGGCCTCGCTCTGAACTGTTGTGCTGCTTATACAAACTGAATAACACGAATGATGTTTCATGACGTGATTTTAAATATATAGAGAGACTGTATAGCGACACAACAGTCAGACTCAGGCCTTTGGGTCATTTCCACTTTTAAATGTTCTGTGTTTGTCTCGTGCTGTTTGTTGCTCCGCCCTTTTCCAGAGAACCAAACGTAGTGTCTCCATGAAAAAGAAGAGGACCACAAAGTCCATTAGTAAAACCAAAGCAAAGCCGTTTAGGTTCTTGGCTGCCAAAAAATCACCTGCTAAAAAGTTCCCTCCTAAGAAGAAGCGCCCGATGCCTGGCTACCAGGCCACGGCCCCAGCTCGCCCCCGAGGGAGTTTTAGGGTAAACCTCAGAGAAAACATCAGCCCATCAAGATTATCCCACTCAAACTGTGGAGGGAGATCTGTGATGGCAGATAGAGCGGCCCTAACAGTAGCATTAGCTTTAGCATTAGCATAGATACAGGTCTATTCGACCTCTTCGTAACACCTGTTTCTGCCTCTGAGTTAACGCTTGCCTTATTCTTCTGTCCTTTTCCAACATGACTCAGCTAAACAATGTAGAAGGAGATTACAATACAGACACTGACTACGGGACGTTAGACGATACTCAAACTCAGTCCCCCTTTGACACCAGTGGACCCCACGAGGTAATGTGCTCCTTTCTTTTTACTTTTGTACTCATTAGAACAGTTAGATTCTCATGTGAAACACTCGGTACGAAACAGCAAAGACACATACATTCAAATCGATGCTGTGTCTTGAAGGAGCTCGTCCTGAGCCTCTCTGGAGAGCCGTGGTAATTATCTGTAGTGTGTAGTTCGCCTCCAAAACTGAGCCTCACAGCCTGAAACTGCAGCGTTCACACATGGATGTGATTACAGACTTTAAACGTGTCTGTGTGTTAATACATCCATTATGTTGAACAGGTCAAATCCAAATACTCTCCACCTGAAATGACACAAGCCACTGTAGAACTGTGTTAATGTGACCTGTGCCAAATATACAAAGTGTGAAGAGCTTTTAAACTGCCTTTGTGTATTTGAACATTAACCTGATCACATCTAATCTATTATTGTCCAATTTAAATGCTGTAAACCGTAGAACCACATTGTTCCTTCAGCCTTTTCTTCAGTTATTTTTCTGAGGCTGAAATAACAAATGTAGCGTAGAGTTACTTTTCTCCTAATGGCATCACCTTATTCATGATCTCTTTGAATGTTCCTATGGAGTATGTGGATTACACAGCATTCAGAATTTGTAATGTCATATGTCGCCTCAGGTCTGTTTATGACATGGAAATAAGATGTTGCCATTGCTATTGCTAACGTCGTTCTTTGCCCTGTTAGCACACGGTAGCCTAATGCTTGACTAACTCTGTCCCCGCTCACCTCTTGGCTTGTGAAGGCTGTGGAGGAGGACCTTGTTGGGGGTCTCGTGACAGAGGCCACAGCTCAGGAACCCGCCACCGTCGCCCCGGAAACGCACGGTTCTGACGCGTATGACTTTAACGCGTACGACCTAAAGGAGTATGACTTGGGAGAGGTTGACAGCAAAGTTTATGATTACACCAGTTACGACGATTACGGCCCGGACAAAGCCGAGCCCACCGCGGCCCCCGACGATGAGGTGGGGCCCGGGGTGGCGGCTGAGACGGACATTTCGGAGAGCACCGTAAGTACTGCGCCCTCTGCCGGACCCACGTGGAGGGCGGGTGCATGACCGGCCTGGACTGTTATGGGAACTAACAGTTTTAGTGCATGACTTGACGGTCGGTTGCATGGTAAATGTGTCTGTGAGTGTTGGAGGGTGACGTCAACATAACCTATATCCGTCCGGCTCAGATTTGAATATAAACTAATGTGGTATATTAAAGATACACTATGTAACTTTATAGTCGAGGGTCCGTCACCTGCTTTTCTCCATATTCCACAGTGTGGCATTAAACTCTCCTTGAAAACCCCACCAGGCCAAGTTGAAGGTTTGCTCTGAAGAGAGACGACTTTACTCGTCAGTATTATTAATTATATGAAAGACAGATAATGCCATACTGTGGAACATTGACAGGCGAAGAAATGTTACTGGAGACAAGCAGGGAGTGGATCTCAGAAAGTGAAATTTACTTGGTCTGTTTTCTAATTTAAACCTCTGATGTGCCACCCTTTTACTGCATAATAAAACCACAAATATATAATTATGTCACACATACATTTTACTCACAGTAAGTTAAACTCGATCTCGATGGTCGTTCTTTGACTTATCTTTTCTTGGTTAATTATTTGGATCAACACCTACATTGTGATTTTGTTTGAAGCATGTTGATATTTCACTTAGCATTTAAGCTAACACCCTTTCTGTTCCGTCTGTCTTTTACCTAATCACTTGTTGAAGTAAATTTAATGAAGAATATAATTTAAGTTCTTGTTGCGTGCCATGGAGCGGCCGTGTTAAGACGTGTGTATATATCTGTGTGTAAATCTGTGTGTATATCTGTGTGCATGTCTGTGTCTGCAGATCGCTGGGGTCGAAGGAGCTTTTGGACAAAAGGGGGAGAAGGGCGAGCCTGCTGTCATCGAACCTGTAAGACCCTCAGAGTTCAGCTAGGACTACTACTGCTACTGCTAACTACTGCTACTGCTAACTACTGCTACTGCTACTTACTACTACTGCTACTGCTAATTACTACTACTGCTACTGCTAACTACTACTACTGCTACTGCTAACTACTACTACTGCTACTGCTAACTACTACTACTGCTACTGCTAACTACTACTACTGCTACTGCTAACTACTACTACTGCTACTGCTAACTACTACTACTGCTACTGCTAACTACTACTACTGCTACTGCTAACTACTGCTACTGCTGCTACTGTTAACTACTACTACAACTACTACTACTACAACTACTACGGCTAATAATAGATTCTACTGCTCACAACTACTGCTCCTGCTAACTACTACTACAACTATTACTGTTAATAACAGCTACTACTGCTAGCAACTACTGCTCCTGCTAACTACTACTACAACTATTACTGTTAATAACAGCTACTACTGCTAGCAACTACTGCTCCTGCTAACTACTACTACAACTATTACTGTTAATAACAGCTACTACTGCTAGCAACTATTACTACTGTTAACAACTACTGCTAACAACTACTACTACTGCTGCTAGCAACTACTATAATGGCTAGCAAGTACTACTACTGCTAACAACTACTGCTAACAGCTACTACTACTACTAATAACTGCTACTACTGCTGGCAACTACGACAGCTAACTACTACTACTGCTAACTACTACCACTGCTAACTACTACTACTGCTAACAATTACTACAACTACTAATAACTACTACTACGGCTAACAGCTACTACTGCTGCTAGCAACTACTACTACAGCTAACAGCTACTGCTAACTACTACTAGTAGTGCTAACAACTGCTAATCTTTTGTCTTTTCTTTTCTTAAGTACGTGGTTTCATATTCCAGCTGTGATTTCATGAGGTCACACTGTGTTTGCAGGGCATGTTGATCGAAGGACCTCCCGGACCTCCTGGCCCCGCTGTGAGTTCACAGATAAACGAGTTTTTAAAGATTTTGTTTTGTTTTTCGATCGGTGGCTGATCAGTTTTTCTCATTTTTAGGGTCTCCCAGGTCCCTCCGGCCTTCAAGGACCTCCAGGCACGTCTGGAGATCCTGGTGAAAGGGTAAGATCAGATATGACATACTCAAAAATATCCCACTGTTGGGCTGGCACCATTAATATTATTCATAAACAGACAACCAAACAGGAACCAAACAGCCAGAAAAATGACTTTCTAATATAAAGATTAGACAAAACCAGATTAGACAAGACCAGATATCAAGATTAAACTCAATTACATATGTAGGAGCAATAATGACCCGTTTTGCACGATCATTACTCAACCGTAACATCGCCCAAAAGTATTTAAACTAAACATGTTCAGAGTTTTACTGTTGTAGTGATGCTGGGGTCTTAAAACCTTGATTATTTTGGTCAAACTTGTAAAGATTTGGGGTCATTTTAGCATAAACATAGATCAGGCCTCAGGCGAAAGGAAGTTGATTTTGGACTGAGGACAGCAGCGTGGCTCACAGATGGACAAACCCAGTCTATACTGCAGTGTACGAGCAAAAGTGATTAAAGTAACAGCAAACTTTGAATATTTACGTGTGTGTGCGTGTGTGTCTGTGTGTGCGTGCGTGTGTGCGTGTGTGTGCGTGTGTGTGTGTGTCTGTGCAGTGTATGAAGTGTTGGGTCTGGATCTAATTAATGCCGCAGCTAAAGTTAGCTCATGTAAAACCTAAACACATAAAAGGTGCTATTTGACCATAAAAAGCCAATTACACAGCAAGTTTACATACAACATATGGCTTTAATGATACTAAACATAACGTCCCCAGTGTGAACTTCTCATCAAGTAGATAGAGTTTAGTGTTTAATAAATAATTACTCAAATCTCATTACAAAATCCAAAATAAATCGGGAGGCATTCTTAAAAAGTCCTACATTACACAAAATGGATTCTTTAATCCATGTTCTAATGTTGTTCCCTCCTCAGAAACAGACCTGGAGTTGTGTTTTGTTTCATTCACACATGTTTGAGTAACACTTTATTATTAGTCTGTCTACATCTCCAAAGCTCAAAATGCTCTGTTCCACCTTGTGATGTCATGAAGTGGTAGTTTTCAAGTTAACAGCTACTTTTTACCTTTTGTTGAGTAGAGATGATTTCAGGGCTGAAATCATCCAAATGATTCTAGTGAAGGTGTGTGGCGTTTAAAAACACAGTGAATTATTATTACCACATGACATCACAAGGTGGAACAGAGTGTTTTCAGTTTGAGAGAAGAACTAAATATGCAGGTTTGCGTGTTAAACATGTGTGAATGAAACAAAACACAACTCCAGGTCTGTTTGTGATGAAGAAAGAACACTGTAACATACATCAGAAAATAGGATTTTTAGACATTTTAAAAGTCTGAAGTCTTTAAGGGCCTATATTATACTAACTATTTTTAAATATTATCATAAAACACACACAATCTTCATAATCTAGTTCGCAGTGCTCTCTGGTAATATGACACCCGCCTCCTTTACCTCTGATACATGTGGCCTGTCTCCTTCACAGGGTCCTCCCGGGCGTCCTGGTCTGCCTGGAGCTGACGGTCTGCCCGGTCCTCCTGGTACAATGCTGATGCTCCCAGTGAGTCTGTTACACCATCCTAAAGAGTCTGTAGTCTGTTATACTAAAGAGTCTGTAGTCTGTTATACTAAAGAGTCTGTAGTCTGTTATACTAAAGAGTCTGTAGTCCATTATACTAAAGAGTCTGTAGTCTATTATACTAAAGAGTCTGTAGTCCATTATACTAAACTAAAGAGTCTGTAGTCTGTTATACTAAAGACTATTTAGTCTGTTATACTTAAGAGTTTGTAGTCTATTATACTAAAAGGTCTGTAGTCTGTTATACTAAAGAGTCTGTAGTCTGTTATACTAAAGAGTCTGTAGTCTGTTATACAAAAGAGTTTGTAGTTTATTATACTTAAACTAAAGAGTCTGTAGTCTGTTATACTATACTAAAGAGTCTGTAGTCTAGTGTACTATACTAAAGAGTCTATAGTTTGTTATACCAAAGAGTTTGTAGTCTATTATACAAAAGAGTATGTAATCTGTTATACTAAAGAGTCTGTAGTCTGTTATACTAAAGAGTTTGTAGTTTATTATACTAAAGAGTCTATAGTTTGTTATACCAAAGAGTCTGTAGTCTATTATACTTAAACTAAAGAGTCTGTAGTCTATTATACTAAAGACTATGTAGTCTAATATACTAAACTTAAGTGTCTGTAGTCTGTTATACTAAAGAGTCTGTAGTCTGTTATACTTAAGAGTCTGTAGTCTGTTATACTTAAGAGTCTGTAGTCTGTTATACTTTCTATTATACTAAACTAAAGTGTCTGTAGTCTGTTATACTAAACTAAAGTGTCTGTAGTCTGTTATACTAAACTAAAGTGTCTGTAGTCTGTTATACTAAACTAAAGTGTCTGTAGTCTGTTATACTAAACTAAAGTGTCTGTAGTCTGTTATACTAAACTAAAGTGTCTGTAGTCTGTTATACTAAACTAAAGTGTCTGTAGTCTGTTATACTAAACTAAAGTGTCTGTAGTCTGTTATACTAAACTAAAGAGTCTGTAGTCTATTATACTAAACTAAAGTGTCTGTAGTCTGTTATACTAAAGAGTCTGTAGACTGTCATACTAAAGAGTCTGTAGTCTATATACTACGAACAGAAAGTACACATACCATGTTCTATGGAATAGGATCTTTATAAATCTTATTCTGTGTGAACCTCAAATATCTGGCCCTATAATTTGAATGTTCCAGTACATTCAATAAACTGGTCAAACTTATGATCGTCGAAGTGTATTTTGTGTTGAAAATTGTGTGTTTTTAAGTGTTTTCTTTCTTTTCTTTTTTAAATATCATTGTTCAGTTAAGTATCATTGTCATCACGGTTTTGTATCAAAGTCAGTGTCAAGTATCAGGCCTTAGTCTGAAATTCCAGTGTTGTAACAGCAGTGAAGTTCTTACTGGTGACCACACTCTTATGTAGGAAGTGCCTGCATCATGGTGTTGTCCTATTTAAACCTGGTATAAACCTGTTTTAGAGCTGGTTCACATCTGAAAAGCCACATTTTCTTTCGTGGTTTTGTGAAAAGTTTTACAAGCACCAATCCGGTGTAATTACTTGATATTTATGCAAACAGTCTCTACCTCATTCCACCGTTTTGCACTAACTCTGCTGTGTTTTGTGTTTAGTTCCGTTTTGGTGGTGACGGTGAGAAGGGTCCCGTCGTTTCCGCTCAAGAAGCCCAAGCCCAGGCCATCCTCTCCCAGGCCAGGGTAAGTCGACCGAACAGAAGCGCCCCCTGCTGTGCCCCCCTCACAGCTGCAGGGAATCGGACCGTGCGCTAGTGAAGGGGGCGGGGGTTCGTGCCGGTCACATTTTAGCTGGCCTTGCTAAACGCAGACCTGCCGAGCCGCAACATAAAATGAGCCCCTCTGAACAGATGCACACGAGAGACATTTAAAAATACTCGTGACCCGCGGGTGGCCCGGGGTAACAGGTGGGGTCTCTGGGGACGGGGTGGGTAGAAGAGCTAATAGTGTTGTTTTTGCTACGGTCCCTAAATCTGAGAGCTGATTGGCTGTGAGGTGAAATTAGGCGTTAGTACAAACCAAAGATGATGGTTTGAAGAGTTTTTGCCTTCTCCTTACACCACATTAGCCCATAGATTGTGATATTTCAAGTTTGTCCTTTTTACCTTAGTCACATCAACCTGGAATAACATGAAAGTCACAAATTGTAATTAGTTTTTGTAACACCCCCTTTTGTTCAGGAGTGGTCAGTTCAGTTCAGTTCAATTTTATTTCTATATCACATTTAAAACAACTTGAGCTGAACAAAGAGCTTCAGATAAAAGTCAACAGAAACAAACACACAGATACACGCTACATAGGAAAAGAACAAGACAACACCTGTATATCCTGTGTTAAATGCCAGGGAGAAGAGGTGGAGTTTCAGTCTTAAAGTCCATAACGCAGCCCAACTGATTCATAGAAATACTTTTTTTTTTTTTCCCAAATATTAATGTGTTTATTTGTTTAGTTCGGGATCAGTGCAAATTAGTCAACAAACATATAGTGTTTTTTAATGATAGATGTTACTAAAAGTTCATTTTTTACAATCTCAAAATCACACACCATCGCATTTAGTCCAAATATTTTTGAAGATGGCACCCAGGTTAAAACATTACATAAACTTTGCAAGAAAAAACAAACAGATGCATTATGGGATTTGAGGCGTTCTAAAATGTGAACAGAGTCACTTTGCTTATATAAACTGTCAGTATAGATGTGCAGCCAAGGCCTAACCTGTGCAAACGGAGAGGAATCTGGTATATTTTTGTGTGTGTCTGGTTTGCAGCTGGCGATGAGGGGACCCCCGGGGCCAATGGGTTTGACAGGAAGATCAGGACCAGTGGTGAGTGCTTTATATCTCATTTCCTCTATAACACAGCACTTCTACAGCTAATTAAAACAGACTGCTGGGTATTGGACAATGAAATGTGTCTATTAACAACTTCTGCAAAGTTTTCCCACGAATGTTTTTGATTCTCCAGTCACTTTGAAGCCACATTATTATTGTTACCTGCGCCCGATTTACATCGCAGACTTAACTGTAAACAGCATCGTCCAATCACGTCGTAGCTACGGCGGTAGTTTGTTTTGATTGGTCGCTTCGCCGCTGTCGCTAAGTGGACTCTGCCTTACTGCGTCTCGGTGGAAACAGCTGCCGAGACAGAACGATCCCCTCACCCCCCCCTCCTCAAACTCCCAGGCCTGTTCATACACGATCCCCCGTTTATCTGCAGAAAACAGCCCTCCGCGAGAAATGAAGAATTATGGGAGTTTAATGCCTAGATTAGTGAGAAAGATGTAGTTTGGCTACAAGTCCTGCAGATCTATCACTTAAGACTGCAGCTGTTGCAGGAAGTTTTTGCATAATTGAAAATGTAAAATGAGGTCGTATTTTTCTAATTTCCTCATTTTTTAAATCACAAATTTATGCTGTTCCCATAAAACAAACCAATGTGTGTGATGAGGGTTGAATTAGCTTGTTTTTGTTTTGTTTTGTGTTTACATTTGTCACTTGTCTCAGCTCCCGTCTTCTTCAGTTGTGATTCTCCCAAAAAGAACAATGGGAATTGTCAGCTAAACATCGCCATCTGCTGACACAGTGACGGCATTACACCACTGGAGCTTCAAATCAAATATTTGCAGGTTTGAATAATGAAATCTCTGTTTGCCTTTTCACAGGGTCTTCCTGGTTCTCCTGGACTTAAAGGTGAAAGCGGAGATCATGGTCCCCAGGTAATTTATAATACAGAGATTTACTCATATTTTAATTACGGTAATTTTAAGTAGATTCTAGAAAAGACTTGACGCAGTTTTGTGACACAAGCTCTTTCAAATAGAAGTCATTTCCTTCTACTTTCTGTTTATTTATTGTAAAATCTATTTTAACTTCCCATATGTGGATTTGTTTGTACAGTCATTTTCAGTATTGAGAAAAATTATCTAAGAATAATGATGCCTTGACTTATATAAAATAAATGTACTTGTATCTCCAAACTCAGGCTGTTCACTAATCTCCTCCTCCTTCTCCACTCAGGGTCCTCGGGGCATCCAGGGGCCCTCCGGACCACCAGGCAAAGCAGGAAAGCGGGTAGGTGAAGCCTCTGACCCCTGGAGCTCAGTGTGCTCTCCCAGCTCCCAACTCACAGCTCCCAACTCCCAGCTCCCGGCTCACAGCTCCCGGCTCACAGCTCCCGGCTCACAGCTCCCAACCCTTTGTTTGTGTTGCTGAGTTTGTGTTGCCGTGCGGGTGTTTGCTTCACTAGTGGCCACGACTCAAACCCTCAGTGAGGAGCTTAGGTCGTGACCCAACAAACAGTGAGCTGAGATGTGCTTAAAGGTTCTGGTCTCCAGTCCTTGGATCAATGACCAGGAGTTTAATCCGTCTGAAAATGTCCATATGAGAAAAGTGACGATGGACAGGAGCCGCAGACAGGGTCGTTAACGTGCAGCCGCAGCGCCATCTACAGGACACAAACCGTCCGAGAATTTCAAACCGGATTCTTCAATTCATCCCAAATCCAATTATGGCCAGATCGATTTTAAACAGACCTTTCCCTGTTGCATAAAACACCACAGTAAAGGCGAGTTTATCTCTACAGCACAAATGGTAAACAAAGGAATTTAAAGAGCTTTACAGAATAAGAAGGACTTTAAAATCACAAAACAAACAAATAAAATAAATAAATAAATAATCATCATAAAAGTAACATTAAAAGAGAAGAGGCAGAATAAACCCTTTCAGTCACAGCAGCTAAACAGAACCGAGTCTGGATTTAAACATTGTCAAAGTCGAGGCCTGTCTCACATCTTCAGGAAGAATGTTCCAGGTTTGAGCTGCACAAAACTGAAACATTGACTCCCCATGTTTAGTCCCGACTCTGGGACCAGCAGGAGGCTCCTCACACGGCTCCTCACACGGCTCCTCACACGGCTCCTCACTCGTCTCCTCACTCGTCTCCTCACACGTCTCCTCACTCGTCTCCTCACTCGTCTCCTCACTCGTCTCCTCACACGGCTCCTCACACGGCTCCTCACACGGCTCCTCACACGGCTCCTCACCTGCAGAGTTATTGTTTTCATCACATATAGATCTGAATGTCTGTTCTCTATTCTTACTTTTTGCTCTCTGATGATGTTATCAACATTTCTTAGAGGTAGGTTTGTTCTCTTTGCTCTTAAACGTGCGCACTCTGTTTAAATAGTATCTCGTCCACAGGGCCGCGCCGGAGCCGACGGAGCCCGGGGGATGCCTGGAGAGCCGGGTTCTAAGGTAAAAACGCACACTGTACTTTTCCTGATTATCAGATTCCACTGTCACGTGCACTGCTCGTGCACTGCTCGTGCACTGCTCCGGTGCTGATGTCATCTGTGGTGTATTTGTGGATCACAGGGCGACCGCGGCTTTGATGGACTGCCCGGACTGCCCGGTGAGAAGGGACACAGGGTAAGTACGAGGTCACGGAGGTCAGTAAACAGAAACAGATGACAGATCATACTTTGAATATATTTATAATCCAGCTCCATACAAAAATACAAATATGCCAAAAGGACGGCAGCTTGTCCCTGTAAATAAACAGCTTTCAAGATGGATCTTTGTGCTTATTAAGGATTTTCAACACTTGAAACAGAAATTGGGCAAAGTTTTCTGGGATTGTTACTGGGATTTTAGTGGTGGGTAAGATTACAATGCTCTTTGTTATACTCCAAAAGTCAAGGGAACAATAACTGAATCACTCTGAATATATTCTACGACGTATTTCTGTATATTCTGCATAACAAATACAAAAGCCAGTGAATCCTACACTAAACATGTCCTTATCATTGTAGCTAATTGCCATATAACATAATTACACGACTTAAAAAATGCTTTTTCCTTGTATCTTTGTGTCTTTAGGGAGAGCCTGGACCTGCAGGACCAATCGGAGCCCCGGGAGAGGACGGCCAGAGGGTAAGTTCTCTGCAGTAGTTGTAGTAATAGCAGCATTGGCCTCAGGCGGTGGCAGCTGGGGGCGGGGCCTGGGAACTAAAGTTTTATGTGTAACCTTTCCTCCCAGTGAAAATAAGCTCTTAGCCTTCTACCTTTAGGCTGCAGCAGTTATTTAAGAGTCAAAGTCTGGATATCCTCATATGTAAAGCTCTAAGACAGTTGTAACGTGATTCAAAGAAGCCCCCAGTTCACGTCTTTTCCTCTCCTCAGGGTGAAGATGGAGAGATCGGGCCGAGGGGTCTGGCCGGAGAGAGCGTAAGACTTCTTCCTGTTTCACTGACTTTAGACTGAGCTCCTCCAGCAGGACGCAGGATTCGCCCGCTGAAAGTCACACATCTGTAACTCTGTCTTCTGTCTGCGCAGGGTCCCAGGGGTTTGTTAGGGCCACGTGGACCACCCGGACCACCCGGAGCTCCTGTATGTTCTTCCTCTTTCACTCCTCATCTGCTCGCACTTCCTGTTTCACTTCCTGTTTCACTTCCTATCAAATGAAACTGATTTTGTCGTCTGTGGTTCTCAGGGTGTTGCTGGAGTCGATGGGCCTCATGGACCAAAAGGAAACATGGTATGATTTTTTTTTTTTTTTTTTACTCCATTTTGTGTCTTATTTTTATTCAAAATATATTTAATTATTCTTGTTAAACTGTGAGATTTGGGATGTATTTATATTATGGGTATTTATCTTGATTTTTCCTGTGTACTTTTATTTTTCTGCTGTTGTTGTACTTGAGTTGTGGCTCAAATAACTGTTCTCTTATTTTAAATAGTGCAGAATTGTTACTTGGTTGTCGAAAAATCCCAGTTTCTTCAAACATTTCCTCTTAAAACACACAGTAGATATGAGTCTGTAGTTCAGTCTGTTTCTATCCAAGTGTTTCATGTAATTGTTATTCTCTGTATCTTGGCCTATTTGGTTTATTATTGTAACTTCACTTGTGCAGACCACTACTGCCCTCTATTGTTAAAAGTCATACTACAATTACAACAATGAGTGGGCGGAGTCAAACCTCTGCTTTTACGGTGGCTTTAAACAGACGCCACTGGTGACGTCACGTTCACCAGAACATGCAATACAGAAAAAGCCACTAGGGGTCAGTAGATATAAAACTTACAGAAGGAGTTATTTGGATTTATAATAATGGGCCTGTAATTAACTGGGTTTCAGAGATATTCAAATGTTGTTGGTTTAATTGTTTATTTGTGAGGGACAAAGCACAAACTTCAACC
Source organism: Periophthalmodon schlosseri (assembly GCA_000787095.1). NCBI lineage: Eukaryota > Metazoa > Chordata > Actinopteri > Gobiiformes > Gobiidae > Periophthalmodon > Periophthalmodon schlosseri. The sequence continues at coordinate 1,474 of KN471476.1, read as the reverse complement.
TGCAGCTCGTGAATTTATTCTAGAGACGAGGCAGAAGAACATGTCACTTTTTTCATAGACTTGCAGAGATCTTACTTGGATCACGTTTTTATCTTTTACAGGGACCGCAAGGTGAACCAGGCCCACCCGGACAGCAAGGAATCCCAGGAACGCAGGTGAAAAAATCAATACCGTCCTCCCACACAGCAGCATACAGTGTAGTGCCCTGGGTTAGCGCTGTGTAATGAGTCTAACACACAGGCCTTTGTTCGTGTTTGTACCTCCTCTGTGTCTGTTGACGTCCACTGGGAACAGCACAGATTGACTGTCTGTCTCCACCTCAGGGATGGATCTGATGAATTACACACACTTTACTCTCTCTACCTTGTACCTGTTTCATTTGGTGAAGTTTGACCATTTTTTTTGATCATTTCCTCATTGGTGGTCTAAAAATACCAGAAACGCACACATTTTCCTCGGTTTATCTTGGGAAAAGGGACCGATCCGGATCAGTCCTTTTGAAAGAATCCCATTCATTTCTGTGGAATTTGTGCAGAGCTGCCACACCTGTTTAAGCAGCGGCTCAAGTTACACAAACCTGAACAAGGAGTGAACTGATTTTTGCACAAATTTGGCCAAATATGCCAATCTGTGTAATTAATTATAACAAAAGCAGTTTGTGGCTCTGTTTTTCCCTGTCTGTCTCGTGAATATTAACACATGCTAATTATATTTGTTTATCTGCCTGACAGGGCCTCCCTGGTCCTCAAGGCCCCATCGGGCCACCTGGAGAAAAAGTAAGTTCATTCAAATTCTCAGTTATATTTTTGCATGATTTTGAACGTCGTCCTTTTCAAATAACTAGAAAACACAGGGAGAAAAGTGAGCAGCTGAACTGTGGTTTATTTGAGTAAAGTTGTTCGTTTGAAAACTGTACGTATTGTTCTGGTGCTGTTCTGCGGATCTGGGCTCAGTATTTAAAGCATGAGCTCAAAGTTGAACAGACCAGTTCTAAAATGTAACTAAAACACATGGAAACAACTGAAGATCAGCACGAGTCCATTTCTACAGAGGCTCTTTAAAAATCCACAGAAACAGCCTTTAAAGCAGCGCTGTCGTTTTACGAGTCTGGGATGTGCAGGTGCTCCCTCTGAACTCTGAATGACCTTTAACCTTTCACCTTTCCTGTGGTTTATAGGGACCTCAGGGCAGATCCGGGTTGCCCGGGTTACCTGGAGCCGATGGGCCTCCGGTGAGTTTACTCTGGGACTGTTCAAACTTAAAGCTGTTCGTTCTGTGGCGGGACGTCGTCTAAGAGCAGGAAGTAAAATAGACCTGATGTTATCAACGTTTTAATGTCACGTCCAGTGTTTGGAAAGTTTAAAATGACTTCACTTTTATCGTCCCAAGAAAATAAAATCACTTTGCTCAATAATATTACATTTATTTAGGACTTGATCGACCCTCTTTTTGTCGTAGTTGTAGTAATGTTCCT
>KN471473.1:4777-18391 GCA_000787095.1 Periophthalmodon schlosseri | reverse complement strand
TTTAAAGTGCCACCTCACCAGTGCCACTGTAATAAACGCTGCCAAATCTGTAGCTGGACTCTGTTCAAAGTGGTTTGGCTTAACACAAGTGTAAAATCCTTAAACGGACTAACTGCCCCCTCGCTCACCCTGCCCACGTGCGTCACCTCCACTGCCCCCAGAACAAAGCCCTGCTGCAGGGGCGTCCGGGGCGTTCAGGGGCGCCCAGGGGCGTGGCACGCTCCAACAGGAAGTCACACTTCACCAACACTTCCTGGACTTTTACACTGTACAATTTACGACAGCTAAAAATGACCAGTCCACTCTGCAGCCTGGTCAGACGAGTTTTAAAAATACACTGAGGGATAACAACATGGAAACCCCATTTTTCCCCAAACGGATCTAATCACCTACAGGCGTAATTATACCTCTACTTTGAGGTATAATTGAGGTCTCTGTCCCATATTACTCTATTTAAAGGGCCCATATTACACTATTTAAAGGGCCCATATTACACTATTTAAAGGGCCCATATTACACTATTTAAAGGGCCCATATTACACTATTTAAAGGGCCCATATTACACTATTTAAAGGGCCCATATTACACTATTTAAAGGGCCCATATTACACTATTTAAAGGGCCCATATTACACTATTTAAAGGGCCCATATTACACTATTTAAAGGGCCCATATTACACTATTTAAAGGGCCCATATTACACTATTTAAAGGGCCCATATTACACTATTTAAAGGGCCCATATTACACTATTTAAAGGGCCCATATTACACTATTTAAAGGGCCCATATTACACTATTTAAAGGGCCCATATTACACTATTTAAAGGGCCCATATTACACTATTTATCAAACTGAAAACACTCTGTTCCACCTTGTGATGTCATCATGTGGTAATACAGGAAGTGCTCCACTGTGTTTTTAAACTCCACACACCTTCACTAGAATCATTTGGATCATTTCAGTCCTGGAATTTCCAATCTCTACTGAACTAAAGGTAAAAGGAGCTGTTCACTTGAAAACTACCACTTCATGACATCACAAGGTGGAACGGAGCATTTTGAGCTTTGGAGATGTAGACAGACTAATAATAAAGTGTTACTCAAACGTGTGTGAATGAAACAAAACACAACTCCAGGTCTGTTTTTGAGGAGGTCAGAGGATTAGAACATGACTTAAAGCTAAAAGAGTAGTTTGTGTAATATGGGCCCTTTACATAATAATTTGGTGTTCGGTTAATTATGTAATATTTGCATACCTTTCTATTTTTACCATTTCTAACCCGCCAATCACAGCGTAACATCTGTCTTCTTCTCAGCTTTCAATTTCAACTTTTATGGTTCAAATTTGACGCATTACAACATAAACCCATTACAGACGGCACATTCTTCCACCACAATCAGACAGATCCGCCATGTTTATTTATGTGCAAAACAACTCAGGGGCCCCGCGTTATCCCTGGGCCCTTCCTGTCGGGGGGGGAGGGGTTGTGGGTTCGACGTCTGGACCGACTTTGCAATAAAGGATCCTCCGGGCTTCCGTTGGAATGTATGGCCGCGCCGGGACAGAGTCTGCCGCAGATGTACGGCCTCTCCGCACAAAAGCCCACATTGAGTTCAGATGAGGAACAGACTCTTAAATCATACGCGGAGCTAGCGTGGCCGCGCTAAACGGCTGTAGCGCGGATGATATAGAGGCTAATCCCGGGAAAATGGCCGCGCTTCATGGCAGTTATAGCGTCAGTTAAAGCAATCGCACGCACAGCAAATCACTGGCAACGGTAAAGAGTCTGAAGGCAGCAGCACGGAACATGGAGCGAGACCAAAGACTGTAAAGAAGTGAGTGTGACGTCGCCACAGCGTTCGGCTCCAAATGAAGCTCATCGAGGCCGGAGCAGTTAAAGGGGCCAATGTGGAGCAGAGTTTCAGATTTGGAGTTCTGACCACGAGTGTCATAGCAACCAAAGAGCCAATCCGGAGCGAGGCTGTTGAAGGTAACGCCCCTTCCCGCCCGCACCACTGGTTTAGCAACAGTGTCAATCAAACCTGTTGCTAACGCTAACGGGAGCGACCTCGGGGAAAGAAGGCGCCTGATTTGTCTGTTATTAATGTTCATATGTTGATTTACAGACACAATAGTGAAATGAAAACCCCAGGATCATGTAGAGGGTTAATACGAACATTTAAGACCAAAATGAGTCTGACAGCAGCAGGTACAGAGAGAGGGGCGGAGTTTGACACAGGAAGTCGATGGAGCCTGAAGCCCATGATCACTTCTTATTTGGAACGTGGCAGGTAGCGCATTAGCTACGTCCATTTATATAAACAGTCTGTGAGTGAGACGCGTGAGGTCGATGACGCCTCAGTTTGAGAGCTCTGTTGTTTTTACATGAGTTGATGAAAAAGTTACACGGTCTGGCTTTACAGTCGTCGGTGGTGCGTCGTTCGTTTGAAAAGTCGTCCAATCAGCCACATAACGGCTGATTTAATGACTGTACAGAGCTTCATAAATAAAGTTTGATTCGATACATATTTCTGTTGCAGTCTTTGGGGTGTTGTCTTTTGGCCTTTTCAACCAGGCTGAATGTTTCCTCTCACACCTGTCAGAGCTCATCCAAGTGTTCTCTCGGAATCTGAAGACAGATGCTCAAATAAACTAAATAAAACACATTTTTTCCATAGACATTTTAAAGGTGCAGTACACAACTGTTTGGTTCTCTGCTTGTCTCCGTGGAGATGTTACTGCTTTGCCTAGAAAGCACAGCATCATGGTATTAAAATGATCTATCTTCAAGTAGATGATGCTTGAAGATAGATCATTTTGAAGATGACAAAGTTACAGGTCAGCTCTGTGGAGAGGCGAGCCCGCTCACTTTATGAGAGCAGTAAAAACACCTGTAATCGAATAACTGTGAGGTGGATATGTGGAAGGCCATAATGTGGATCATTCCAGGCTGAGCATTAACATCTCTCTCCCCATTAGAAAAGTTACGTAATGCACCTTTAAGTGCGTGAAAACAAGTCTTCTTTAATACAAACATAAACCTCTTGAGCACACGAGCGTAAGCACCGACATGTGTTTGGAAAAGTCTTAATCCGGGCGATATATGCGCCGTAGGCTTAAGCTGGTACTCGGAGAGCAAAGAGTCTTATGGAAACAGCTGATCCGTGTGGAGTTAATGGGTGCGACGGGACGGCGACGGGACGGCGACGGGACGGCAACGGGACGGCAACGGGACGGCAACGGGACGGCAACGGGACGGCAACGGGACGGCAACGGGACGGCAACGGGACGGCACGCTTGGGCAGCTCGCGCTAAAGCTCCCGCTAAAGCTCCCGCTAAAGCACATGGTGTGAAGAGTAAACGGCTCCTAATAGGATCAGGACTCAATCTGAGGCACAGCTCTAAAGGTGAGAGCTGAGCCGAGCGTAGACGTCCAAAGGCTAACGAGCTGAGGGCACCGCGGCCTCGAAGTACGAAACAACAAACTGTAACTACGGCAACCACAACTTTTACTAACACTCGGGTACTTCTGCTACGTCTGTGTGACTTCTGTGTACAAGGTTTGGCTTGATGTTTTTAAGAAGGAGTTAAGAAAATGTGCCCAGAGAGAACAAAATACTCCAGAAACCTCTGGAAATAAACAAATTCATTACTGAAAACCGAGGAAAAAATCTAAATTGTGAGTATCAGTGTCAGCGTTATGTAAAAGTTATGAATGGTCAAAAGTCCTCAAAATGGCGCCTATAAACAGGAAGTTAAAAGCATAACTCATGTATTTGGATCATAAACTGTAAATGTAAATGAACTGCTGCTGTCAGACTCGTCATTTCGGTCTTAAATGTTCGTATTAACCCTCTACATGATCCTGGGGTTTTTATTTCACTGTTGTGTCTGTAAATCAACACATGAACATTAATAACAGACGAATCAGGCCCTTCTTTCCACATGAACATTAATAACAGACGAATCAGGCGCCTTCTTTCCTCGAGGTCGCTCCCGCTAGTGTTAGCAACAGGTTTGATTGACAGCATCGCTTAGCGCCCGCCCCCTGCTAAACCAGCGATGCAGGTGGGAAGAGGCGTTACCTTCATCAGCCTCGCTCTGGATTGGCTCTTTGGTTGCTATGATACTCGCGGTCAGAATTCCAAATATGGAACTGGGCTCCAGATTGGCCCCTGTAACTGCTCTGGCCTCGATGAGCTTCATCTGGAGCCGAACGCTGTGGGCGACGTCACACTCACTCAGTCACTTCTTTATACAGTCTGTGGTTTGGATTGAGAAAAAGTTTGAATCAGACACAAAAATATCCTCTCGCAGTTTTTCAAAACCATGAGCCGGGACAGACCGTCTGTGAAATCAAGTTTGTCGTGACATTTCAAACGGAGACCCATATTTTGTTCCTTTCAGCGTAAAAAAAAGAAGAAGAAAAAACATTGGAGCCATTTTCCAAAAGTGACAGATTTATAAAAGCAGATGATGATGAGTTATGGCTGTGGACGTGTGTCTGGAAACACATGGACTCTCCTGTCATCGCGTCCATGGGTCTATGCAGAACTGGAAGTAAACTGCATCTGAGATCTGCAGTAAAAACGACTTCAGAATATCAATGGAAATAAGTCTTCAATCTTTGGGTGGTTTGGATTAGCAGATATTCTAAGATAAGTAGAGCCTTATGGTATTGTTCATTTCTACATCACATTTAAAACAACTTGAGCTGAACCAAAGAGCTTCACACGAAAACCAACAAAAAACAAATATGCAGAAAACACCATAACACAGGAAACGAACAATAAAACACCAGGATATTCTGTGTAGCTCATAGACTGTTTATATAAATGGACATATCTAAGCTGCCGCCACCGCGTTCCAAACAGGAAGTGATCATGGCGCACTTCCGGCTCCATCGACTCTGGCTCCGATTCACTTTCTGTGTTAAACTGAGCCGAACGCTGTGGGTGACGTCACACTCACTTACTCCTCGTTATACAGACGACGGTGTAGCTAGTGTTAAATACCAGGGAGAAGAGGTGGGTTTTCAGTCTGAACCTTAAACGGCGTAAAAGACTGAGAGGATCTGACAGGCAGAGGGCGCTGTTCCATAGTCTGGAAGTGGACCCATAGCGTCACACATTTAAACATAATCAAGAACATTTTGAACTGTGCCCGATATGAAACAGGAGCCGGTGCAGGCCGCAGCAACTGAAGTAAAAGTATTAGTAGTATTGGTACTTCTTGGTAGTGGTAATTTTGACTTCTGTTTACTTTGTTCAGAGCTTCCATTAACCAGCCCACTTAAACTCCTGTGGCCTGTTAGTACTTCTACACGAGTACTCAGACTGTTTGCAGTAGCTGTACTTCTCCACCTCTGTGAACCAGGACTGGCTTTAGAGGAGGTACATTAGAGACTGTAAGAGAGTGTAAGGTAAACAGAAGTGTTTGGAGTGTGCCCTGTGTGTGTGTGCGTGTGTGCGTGTGTGCGTGTGTGTGTGCGTGTGTGTGCGTGTGTGTGCGTGTGCGTGTGCGTGTGCGTGCGCGTGTGCGTGTGTGTGTCTGAGCCGTCACCTCGGGGTCAACTCAAAAGATTTAGTCAAATGAAGGAAATGGATCCACTTCAGTCAAATCAACTTAAAATAACTAATAACAAAGAAACTGATTGTCCCGAGTTTTTAAGACGGCAGTAAACGGCAGGATAACTGTGCACTAACTGTTTATTTACTCTCCATTTTAAACAATTACGATGATATTAGACTTATACTACTACTACTACTGCTACTACTACCATTTCTACTACTACTACTCCTATTATTTGTACAATATGTCATGAATTTTACAGTCAAAACTCCACCAGTGACACACAGACTGCAACAAAACTCATCAAATTTATGTTTTACTTTAACTAGTAGGGTCGTATATAAAAGTAAAGTATAAAATAAGTATCGAAAATCAGATCCCAATCGATACTAAAACTAGTATCAATACTAAAAAGCCCCATCGACAGAAATGAGCCTTTCCTGAATGTTTATAATGATCTGTCTCTGTGTCTGTCACAAGTGTAAGACACAGACTAGAATAAACCCAGGGACCATTAGTGTTTGTCCTGACCTTTATGTGGACACAGGTCACTTTTGTCAGTAAAAAGTCCCTCTGCGGTGAACCGGGCGGTATCGGCTCATCTCTGCAGCGGCTCGTCGTCAGGATGTCTCGCGTTAGGACTCGCTGGCCTCGCCTTTCCCTTTACGAAGCGTTTTCACGCCCACATGTTCCGCCCTGTACTTACATGGTATCTGCTCACAACACGATTAGGACCACAGTATGCGTGACGTCTGGCTCACAGTCTGGCTCACAGTCTGGCTCACAGTCTGGCTCTTATCGTGCCATCTTCATGTTTGCATTCAGTCTGTACAGTCAAATATGTACAAGAATTTACCTCTTATACTCGTTTTTTTTTATCTTTTTCACCTTTTTTCATTGTTAATTTGGGCTGTTGCCGTGGTAACCGCAGGCTGACCTAGCAACTGTGACAGGCAAATTTGGGCACTGCTCAGTCACGTGATCTTTTTGGCAATTCAAAAGATAGATTTTTTAATTTTTTTTTTTCTTAATTTGGAATGTTGCCGTGGTAACCTCAGTCTGACCCAGCAGCAAACAAATCTGGGCAGAGCTCATGGGTTTCAGTCACATGATCATTTCCTTGTTACGGGCGCCATTTTGAGGACTTTTCAGAATTCAAAGGACAGATTTTTTATTATTTTTTTTCTTAATTTGGACTGTTGGCGTGGTAACCGCAGGGTAACCTAGCAACATATAAATTTGGGCAGAGTTCATGGGTTTCAGTCACATGATCTTTTTCTAATTGCGGGCGCCATTTTGAGGACTTTTGACAATTCAAAAGATAGAATATTTTGTTTGTTTGTATTGTCAATTTATACAATTAATTAATTTGGGTTGTTGCCATGGTAACCGCAGGCTAACCTAGCAACTGCGACTTACAAACTTGGGCAGAGTTCATGGGATTCAGTCACATGATCTTTGACAATTCAAATTTATATCAATTTCTATGGAACAACTGACCTTTCATTACTTGACACTTATAGATATTGAGAGATAGATGTAGTAGTAGCAGTAGCAGTAGCAGTAGTAGTAGTAGTAGTAATAGTAATAGTAGTATTTGACACTTAAAGCTATTGAGCAGAGGTGACAGTTAACTAGATTTGTTTATTTATATGTCTACACTACAGACGGAAATGTAGTAGTAGTAGTAGTAGTAGCAGTAGTAGTAATAGTAGTAGTACTTGTATTAATAGTCAAACATTTACATTCACTCATTAATAAATTGTGGGACCGCACATTTCAAGTATTTTTTTTTTTTTTTTTCCACCAGATTAGTTTATTTATATGTCTACGTTACAGACAGAAATGTAGTAGTAGTAGTAGTAAAAGTATTATTATTAGTAGTAATAGTAGTAATACTTGTTTTAACAGTCAAGCATTTGGTTTCACTCATTAATAAAAAGTGGGATAACTCATTTCACTTCTTTTTTTTCAAATTTCTGGTAAAAAAAAAAATAAAAAAATCCATGCAACAGTAAAACAAAAGCTGACGTCTCGCCTGTAAAACTCCTGGTTCCCACACGTCGGACGAAGGCCCTCGTCGACACACTTCTGCCCTTTGACCCACATACACGCTCAAACTGGTGACTTCATACTTCCTCCATGCTTTGTTTCTATGACAACCTGTAAGCGCCACATCCGTGACCCTCTGACCTTTGGCGAAAATGTGTAAACAAGTTCGTATTTAGTGCAGGTGCGCTAACGCGGCTAACTCGATTAGCGCGTCGTGTTTCTGGGTGAAGATGTTTTTCGGTCGCGTAGTTTTGGTTGGCTTCGCCGCCGGGGTCACGCGGGGAGCGGCGGCCGTCCCGAGTGAGTTTCTGTGTCTGTACGGTTTCGCTCTGCCCGGTGTGGAAGCTTCTGTGTCTGGCTGTGTGCGAAAACCCCACTGAAATGTATAGGCCTAATATTTGAGCAGATTATGTCACACCTCATTACAAAGGCGGAATGTAACGGCTCGAAAGACTGTTGTAAGTCACGATTTCAGGAGATAATTTGTTCCATAAGGTGTTTCATGTCGTGTATTTCTTGCTAAAATATAAAGATTTTTGAGTTTATTTGTTGTTTTGGTTCATTGGCTTTTTGGACATAACAGAATTTAAAGGTCCTATATTCCACAAAACTGACTCTTGTAGCTTTAAGTCATGTCCTAACGCTGTTATCTCCTCGAAAACAGACCTGGAGTTGTGTTTTGTTTCATTGTGTCAAATAGGACCTTTAATTCTAACACAGATCAGGAAACAGTGTAATATGGGCCCTTTAAATGTTCCATACCTGATTTTTTCCTCATGTATTTGGGCACATTTTTCTTGCAGATATCGTGTATAAACAGCATTTGAGATGAAGACATGTCTGCTCTGCGCCGTCGGCATCTAATTACAAAGAGCTGTATTGTCCGGTAATCAGGAGGTGCACGTTAGCATGTTAGTAGATGTTAGCTTTACTGTCACAAAACACAAAACACTGCTCTGGTCTCTGACAGTTCAGAAAAGCACTAATAAACTCATCACGGTGAGTAATTCGGATGTTCTGATGCATAAGGTCAATAAGGAGAAACTTTGGACGACTGCAAACTGTTTAAAATGAACTAGTTTTGTTTTACACGATTTCAACACAGTGAAAATCATGTGCGGTGCCTTTAAGTTTAAAGCGGGGGTGAAAAGTGGGAGAGACATTCAGGAAACTGTCAGAACTGGGAATCTAACTAACAACTCTGAGGCCAGACTGGAGCTTGGCATGTGTACAATAGATCTGACTTATAAAATCCTTGCGTTTTCTCTTACATCGGTCCAAACTCTTACGTAACTCTCTTCTCCGGCGTGGGCACCACCAGGACACATGCCTGACCCCTCCCTGACCTCTGACCAAACCCATAAACTTCACAAAACGCTTTGGACTTAATAATAGCGTGTTTGCCCTCCATAAATCAAACATTTCCAATATTGTTCCTGTGTGATGTTTTTCACAGCCTCCTGCCAAACTCCATAAAAAGACATGTGGGTGGACGTGTTTGCTAAACTGTTTTGACTTTGAAGTACGAAAGTGGAGAAGTTTGTGACCTGTAAAAAAAAACCTCCAAAATAAACAATATGGCCGTTTTATCGAGTCGTTTGCATCTGGGTGGAGCCCAAGAATCTGGTATTTGTTGTTCCTCCAGTTTGAAACACTTTCTTTTCCTGCACATTCAAAACACACAGATGAACTGGATCAGAAACGAGCTTCAGTCCTGGTTGAACATGTGAATGATGATGTAATAAGACCATTCACTGGTCTAGAAAGTCTCATAATGAACTTTTATTTATACAAAGTTGTTCTGTCGGAACAGTTGGATCAGTTCTGTCTTATTTTATTTTTGTTTAAAGGAAATAAACGCTGAATTGGGGAATCTCTACCTAAAGATAATTCTTTTAAAACTTCACTTAAACTTACATCACTCAAAAATGAAATGTGAACCTGATTAAATTTAAAAATGGTTTATTTAATTAACAGTAGAGATCAATTGATATGTTTTTTTCATGGCCGATTGTTGCCGATATTTTTAGACCAATTTGGTTATTTTCGCCAAATTTTGTATTTTAAATTTACTATAAACTCCCCCTTGGCCTTTTTTTTACCACACACCTATAAAAGAGCTGTGGTCAACTATCTCTTTTGTATTAAAGTGTTAATAAAAAGCTTTGTGTGTGTTTTTTTATGCAGCAGATCGACCAAAACAAAATATCGCCCTCTGCTGGAGACTTAAGGCCGAAAGCCCGTTCGCTAAAACAACCAAATATCTGTCTGTCTCTAATTAATGGAATTAAAACGAACGTTTTGGATGATCGATAAATGAATACTTAAGAGTGTAGTACTGGTGCTATACAGCGGTGGATGAAGTACTCAGCTCTGTTCCTCAAGTAAAAGTACAAATACAGAGGTAAAAATTACTCAAGTAAAAGTAAAAGTATCACATGAAAAAAAAGTACTTATGTAAAAGTATTAAAGTACCTGTTTAAAAATGTACTTTAAGAGTAAAAGTAAAAGTAGTATTAAAGTACCTGTTTAAAAATGTACTTTAAGAGTAAAAAGTAAAAGTATTTCATACAAGTGTTGTTCATTTATTAAAGTGTAAATGTAGAGATACAGATTAAAAATGATTCATATTTTGGTCACAGTAAAAATACGAATCAATTTCTTATTTTTCCTTCTGAATTTGGTGTATTTATTTTTGTTTTGCTCAAAGCCGAAGCTTGAACTTGAAAACTTTAGTCAGGATGTTTCCACGAACATGGTCAAAATAATCCCTCAAATCATCCAAAAAGTACTTTTTACTTTTCAGTCCAGTTCAAAAAAAGTAGTGGAGTAGAAAGTACAGATACTGCTCTCAAATGTAGTGGAGTAAAAGTAAAAAGTATCCGCTGTAAATTGTACTTAAGTAAAGTACAGAGACCTAAACTTAAGACCTACTTAAGTACTGTACTTTAGTACTTTTACTTTGTTACCTTCCCCACTGGTGCTATCATTAGATTAGAAATAGTGTCCAAAAAACAAGCCAAAACTTGATGAAAATGCTCATAAAAATTCAGTGAGATGTGCTAATAACTGTGTTTGACTCCACTCTGCAGCAGGACTGTGGCTCAAGGACAAACGTGTTTTGAAGTAGTGGGTTAATAAATGTACAGACATGTGTGGAGTCTCCCACAGTCACGTCTATAATGAGCCACCGGAGTGAAGTACAGCGACCCCAAAACCCTTAAACAAACATGAAACGCTAATCTACTAATGACGCCGTTTCTCAAGATCTCCAACAACGCTTCAGTACACGGGGCTGTATCTAAAGTGCATTCTTAGTTTAAAGCGGTTCTATCTACATTCTGTCCCTTCTAGGTTAAGATGTACTTCAGAAATACTTGGTCGATGTAAATAAACTGTGCGCTGATGACTAAGGAGACACATGGAGTGCTCGCCGCCTACGCCCACCCGTCCACCCTTCCACAAAGCGATTCAGTCTGGTGCCTTTGCTCTTCAGACTGGCATTCCATTTGATTTGTCCGAGGCATTCGCTGGATATTTTGCGAATTCCCGATTGGACTGTGTCTAAAAAAAGCAGCAGAAGTGAGGCTGCGTGCAAATTTGAACACAAAAGTTCACAAAATTCCAAAGCCGTTACACAAACTGATCGGGCCCATAACGGAGCTATGTGGGACACCTTTTAGAAAACTGCAAATAGGTATAAAATTTCTACTACTGCTACTATGAAGTGAGATTTGTTGCAGATTTGAATACCAAAACTTCACAAAATTCCAATGCCGTTACACAAATTGATTGGGCCCATAATGGAGCCTTGTGGGACACCTTTTAGAAAACTGCAAATAGGTAGGTACTATTGAGGGATTACACAGATATAAGGCCACATGGCAATAGAAAATAAAGTACTACCATTTAATGTAGAAAATCACATTCTATGGTCTAAAAAAAGAGCGTTTTTATTATCATTCTGGTATCGGAATCGGTATCAAGTCTATTCCTTAGTATCGAAATGGAGCTTGAAATTTTAGTATCGTGACAACACTACTACACAAACACAAAAAATGTCCTGAACCCACTAAGTCCACTAAATTAGCCTGTTTATGTACAGTTTAAGTGGCCCCATAACGGACCCTTGTGGCACACCTTTGAGAAAACGCCAAATTACGGCTATTTTTATGGCGCGGTCGTAAACATTCAAACGGCATGTTGTAATAAACAGGTCAAGCCAAAAGCGCTGTACAAATGTTGGCGCCGTCAGCCTGATTGCTGTGTAGTCACTTTTGCCAGCACTGTTTGTACTAGGAAAACAAACACGCCTACTGCGCCCGGACGAGTAAGGAAGCTACCTGTATAACGTATTTACTCAAAGGGGCAGAACGCCGGAGAGGAGGAGGGAAAAAAAGGCCGATTTCTCAGTCTGTGAAGTCAATAGACCATGAGAGAGACAAGAGAAGGGTCTATTGAAGCAAACATGGACAACAAAAAGGAGAATTTGAAGCTTGTACCAACAGGTAGTCCCAGTATTTTGAAACGTGTCCCCGGTTGACGGAAGAAGACAGATCACTTATGAGTAGAATCACTCACGAAAAAAACTGGAACCTCACTAAGTTATGTATTTTTTCTCTTCTTTCTAAATGTTCCGTCCTTTTCCTCTTGTTTCTCACACACACACACACACACACACACACACTTACACTCCCATATAAGAAGATAAGAAGAACATATTGGCCCGTCAGCCCTTTCAAACCTGATGTACACACTCCCTCTTCCCTCTTGTCAAAATGTCTCATGGCTTTTACTGTTCGTATTGTTTCTAATATCACAATAAAAGAAAAAGAAAAGAAAAAGAATCACCGGATGGCCTCTTTATTAGGTACATTTGGTGATACAACTCAGTGGACCTAGGTTGACAACAAAAAAATTGGCTAAAGTTCAAATCAAACATGTGAATAAGCAGATCTGTATCTCTACATGTAACATGTGAATAAGCAGATCTGTATCTCTATATGTTGACACCATAGACTGTTTATATAAATGGACAAAGCTAATACGCTAGTCATGAGCATGTGCGCGCTTCCGGCTCCATCGACTCTGGCTCCAGTTCACTTCTATTGAAAAAACTGTGTCCTCTCTCTGTACCTGCTGCTGTCAGACTCATTTTGGTCTTAAATGTTCGTATTAACCCTCTACATGATCCTGGGGTTTTTATTTCACTATTGTGTCTGTAAATCAACATATGAACATTAATAACAGACAAATCAGGCGCCTTCTTTCCCCGAGGTCGCTCCCGCTAGCGTTAGCAACAGGTTTGATTGACAGCGTTGTTAAGCGTCCGCTCCCTGCTAAACCAGCGGTGCGGGCGGGAAGGGGCGTTACCTACAACAGCTTCGTCCCGATTGGCTCTTTGGTTGCTATGATACTTGTGGTCGGAATTCTAAATATAGAACTCAGCTCCAAATCGTCCCTGTACCTGCTCTGACCTCGATGAGCTTCATTTGAGCCGAACGCCGTGGTGACGTCACACTCACTCAGTCACTTCTTTACTCAGTCTGTGGCTGACACGGCCTCCGCTACATGTGCCTTTAAATTACTGATCTACTCTCATTTCTGGAAACAAAATAAATAGGTTAATTCATTCAAAAATCCCCTCCAGTTTATCGCTTCCATCAACAAACTTTACCTCTTACAGCCACAGAGGCTGCACAATGTAAAGAGAATCGTGATTCCTTTGCCAGATGGCTCCAGTCCAGGAACAGCTCACTCATATGGGACTCTTATTGTGAAGGTTTTTCTGTGACAGCTCGTGGTGCTCTGTTAATGCAGCGATAAGGACAGGACAGGGGGCTTGGACAGGGACAGGGTCAGGGGCTTGGACAGGGACAGGGTCAGGGGCTTGGACAGGGGGCTTGGACAGGGATAGGGTCAGACAGGGACAGGGCAGGGGCTTGGACAGGGACAGGGTCTGGGGCTTGGACAGGGGGCTTGGACAGGGA
>KN471472.1:31089-47865 GCA_000787095.1 Periophthalmodon schlosseri | reverse complement strand
AGTATGCAGTAATAGTACGCAGGTGATATAAATCTAGTGTGAAGACCGCGGCCTCTTCCAAACTTGTGTCAGCACATGCACAGAGCCTCCCAGAATGCATTTGGGGTGAATATGGTTTTTGGACTCCGGACAAGAGGCTCGGATGATGTGTTTCCAAAGGCCTTGACTTTTAAAGCTACACCCATTTACCCGTTTAGCTTTACTCTCTCCCGAACAGCGGGACGCAGTACTGCTCCTCTGAGTTTACATCCGCACCGAGACTCAAACTCCCGGCAGTCGGCCCTTCTGCCGTCGCCATAAAAAGTCACATTTGTGTAAAGTTAAGGAGCTGTGTTTTATGTGCTGTTCAAATACTGTTACTGTTAAATCAATCTGTTAAATACAGGATGTGTTTTTTATTAGGTATTTTAATTACAATAGTTTATTCAATTTTTTTTTTTTACTTTTTTAAACTGGGGATATACAAACCAAGTAACAGGATGTGTTTTTTATTAGGTATTTTAATTACAATAGTTTATTCAATTTTTTTTTTTTACTTTTTTAAACTGGGGATATACACAACCAGTCAAAAGTTTGGACACAGCCTCTCATTCAGTGTTTTTTTTCTTTATTTTTATTATTTTCTACATTTTATAAACACACAAAACACATCAAATATATGAAGTAACGTATATGGGATTATGTAGTAAAGAAATAACTCTACTAAATATTTAAAAAAATATTTTAAATTCAAATCCTCAAAGTAGCCACTCTTTGCTTTGTTGAAAAATATTTAGTAGAGTTATTTAAGTTTTTTACTTTACTACATAATTACATGTATCTTGCTTCATATATTTGATGTGTTCTGTGTGTGTATATAAAATGTAGAAAGTAGTAAAAATAAAAATAATTAATTAAATTAAAAAAAACATTGAACGAGAGAGTGAGTCCAAACTTTTGACTGGTAGTGTAGACATATATTTTTTATTTTGGTTGTTTTTTTTATTAAGAGCTAATGGCTGTAGTCGTTGTATAACACATTTACTTGCAGCACTTGTGCGAGTCCAAAAGCCCTGAGCCCAAATGCAAAATTCAACATTTTCTTCATATTTGATTCACAGAAACATTCACATTTATTTATTTATTGGTGAGTTGAGGAACCAAAGTGCAAACATACTGAGATTAATGTGTTCATCTGAAGTGATGCTTATGGCTCCTCCAACTGAAACACGCGACTCTGAATGAAAGAAATTATAATAAGTAAATATAAAAATTGCTTCCCCAAAATGAAGTACGACATACATTACCAGTCAAAAGTTTAGACACACCCTCTCATTCTATGCTTTTTTTTGTTTTTTTTTACTACTTTCTACATTTCAGATACATAAATAAGACATAAGATATAACATATATGGAATTATGTAGTAAAGAAAAAAACGTAAAATAACTCTACTAAATATATATTTTTATATATTTTAAATTCAAATCCTCAAAGTTTCCGCCCTTTGTTTTGTCCAAAAATATTTAGTAGAGTTATTCAACTTTTTTTTTTTCCTACATAATTCCATATATCTTACTTCATATATTTGATGTCTTCTGTGTGTTTATAAAATGTAGAAAGTATTAAAAACCTCTGATGAAGTAGATGTATTTATTTTTTTTTTTATATATATGTTTTTTTATTAAGCGCTAATAGCTATAGTAGTTGTATAACACGTTTACTTGCAGCGCTTTTGCAAGTACAAAAGTGCTAACTCAGAATAAAACAAATAATAATAATAAAATATAAAAATTGCTTCCCCAAAATGAAGTATGGCACACAAAAGTAGTAAACAAAGAAAAAAAAACATTTGAATGTAACAATGTGTCCAAACTTTTGACTAACGTGAACGAAATATTTTTGGACAAAGCAAAGGGCGGCTACTTTGAGGATTTGAATATAGAATATTTTTTTATTTAACCTTTTTCTCTTTACAACATTATTCCATATATCTTACTTCATATATTTGATGTCTTCTGTGTGAATATAAAATGTAGAAAGTAGTAAAAATAAAGAAAAAAACATTGAATGAGAGGCTGTGTGTTTGTATCTGCCCAGTTTACGACTTGAACTAAACAAACTCAAACTCGCCCGTACCTACATTTCCTTCCTGCCTCTTGCGGCTTGTAGTTTTTTGGTTTTTGTCGACATAAACTCTGAACGCTCCCGCCCGTGCCCTTTGCGAGCGCGTTCCTGGAGCCGCTCCGGGCATCAGCACGTTTCATATACACCATATAAACGCCTGTCTGGGAATGTTGAGCTGAAAAACATACGGCTCGAGTCCGGTTCAGTGGACTCCTTTGGCAGAGCGGTTGTGGTAGTAGTTCGCTTTACGTGTAAAATGCCAACAATCCCACACGCTCTCAAACTGCCCGATGCGTTCTCTCTGAAAGGACGAGAAGTAGACTCTTGTACAGGCCGATAAACGTGGAGAGATTTTCACTTTGAAGTTTGAAGTGAATGTGAAATGCGTCGATAGAAACAAAAGCTCGTGGAAGTGAGATTTTGGGATCCAGAACACACACTTCTACAATACTTTACGAAGATGAGAGTTCAAATGGACGTGATTGACGGGTGGATTAGCCAGTCAGGGACATGCTTTGTTCGTCTGTGTCAAAACAAATATGGCTGCTCACGAGGAAAAAAGAAAGGAACGAAAATAGAACTGAAAAAGAGGGAGGATTTCTGCAGAATCTATGAGTGAAGCACTAAACTCATAGTCTGGTAAATCCAGACTGATCTCTCTGTGTTTTTTATACAGATTAATATCAGTCTGGTCTCCACATCCTCCATTACGTCTCAAGCCCGGTCAAACGTGATCGTCCAATCAGATCTGATTCTTTCATTGACACATGTGAAACAAAGGAGCTCATTGGTCACCTGTGATTTACAAATAAAATCACATTTCTCTCACCTCAGATTAACAGAGTTTAGGCTTCGCTCGTTGATTCTACAAAAATCCACCATGTTTTTCAGCCCCCTGTGAGATTTTTTTCCTTCCGATACGGACGGACCACGTGCGTCCCTGATTGGCTAATCCACCTGTCAGTCACGCTCATCTGAAAACGGGGAGATTCACCGGTGACCAGACTCTTCGTAAAGTATTGTAGTGTGTGTTCTGGACCCCAGGCAAATAAACTCTGTAAATCTGAGGCGAGAGAAACGTGATTTTGTTCTAAATGAAGGTGACCAATGAGCTTCTTCGTTTCACACGCATCACTGAAATAAACAAATTTGATTGGATGATCACATTTGGTTCTGGCTCCAGACGTGACAGAGGCAGACCAGACTGACATCCCTCTGTATAAACACATAGATATTCTGAACTCGCCAAGCATTTAGAGACTGATTTTGAATGTTCGAGGCCATATAATGTGCAGTGTTGTAAAATGTATTCGCAAAATTATTAGACAGGTTTTAATTAATAAGTCCAGTGATGAGCAGAAAAACACAAAATTACAAAATAAGAAAATTAAAATCCAAACGTATTCGAGTCGTCAGGGAGTTTAGGCCACTGACAAAAAACTCGTTATTTCTTGGAATTCGTAACATTTATTTTACAAATCCCTGTAACTCTTAGAATAGATATCAAAATTTTAGGTTTATGTGAAAAATTACTTACCCCAGCAATCAAATTTACAATCAAATTTTTAAAAATAAAGAATTAGCCTGTTTTGTTCTTGTTCGATGAAGAAAATAAAACTGGAGAACCAAGTGCGTACGTCACAGTGGGCGTGTACGTCACAGTGGGCGTGTACGTCACAGTGGGCGTGTACGTCACAGTGGGCGTGTACGTCACAGTGGGCGTGTACGATGGCGGTGAAAACGGGGGTAGATCGACAAAATGGCGTCTTGAAAATAAGCGATTAAAGATTTACTCAAACATGAATCACTCTAAATACAACTTCGAGAGGGTGAACGAGAAGGAAACGACTATAACATGATTAACACATAACGTGGCTCCGAAAAGTCGATTTTGCAAAATGGGCTGCTTTAAAAATTCAGGAAATTCCCAAAACAAAAATAAGAGAATAGAATATTAGCTGAACCTGATTTTTGCACAGTCGATCCGTTGCAAATGACGCACACGTGTAGACAAGCGGGGGATTAGCAAACTGGCAGTGACAGAACAAGTCCAACCACATCAAATGAAGCACAAGTTCAAAATTTGCCAAGTTGGAGCAAATATTTCTCCAAGCTCCTATTGTTCACTCATTGTTTCCAAACGGTTTGAATCTGCAATTTGTCAATATGTCAAGTATATTACATTTTGGTCATGATGTCAACACGCAAGCGGCTTATTTTCAGTGGAGCGGTGCATTGTGGGTCAGGGGGGTGCGGGTTTTCGTGCCAAAATGCATACCGTTATAACCCTCGGGCCTTTGAGTCAATCTATTAGTTTTTAAAAGGGTGGGGCAAAATGGACGTCTTTTGGCTAGATAATGGAACATGTTTTGAGCTTGTCACATTAAAGGTTCACGCTAATGTGCTTTTGGATAACGAGCTAACTGTTCTTAGCCACATCTGTTCCCAGTTTTGATGTTTCAGGATTTTCGATTGGTTTATAAAACAATAGAATTAGATGAACAAACACAACCCGTGGACACGTGACAAACGATGAGTGAATGTCTAAATAGTAACGTCCAGAGACTGTTTATACAAATGGACATGGCTAACCTGCTAGCCGCCGCGTTCCAAATAGGAAGTGATCGTGAGCTGCGCTTCTTGAGCTTTGGAGATGTAGAAGACTAATAAAGCTGCGCTTCTTGAGCTTTGGAGATGTAGACAGACTAATAATAAAGGGTTACTCAAACATGTGGTATGGTATGTTTTTGAGGAGGTAACAACATTCTAACATGGCTTAAAGCTCACAAAAGTCCATTTTGTGTAATATAGGACCTTTAAACTCAAGTTTTTGAAGTTGTGTTGAATTTTAAGACCTTGGCGAAGTTACACCATACCATAAATATCTGCCAGGTTCTCGTTCACAGATAAGGCGGTTCATTCGCGGAGGGGGGAGGGGGCTCGGCGGGGTTGGCGGAACGCACCAGCGAGACACAGGCGTCCGCAGTCATGTCCTTGGTGGAGGATAACGCGGCGTACAATATGGCCGCCCCCAAACCAGATCAAAGCCCGGGCACAATCAAAGCCAGAGCGAGCGCTACGGCAGTAAGCTCTTTTAAAAGCGTCTACAGCTCCTCCCACCCCTCACCTCTCCTGCAGCCCACAGACACCTCCTGCTAACACAGAACAGCACACACAGAAACAGTCGGCAAAACGTCATAGTTGGGAGCGTAGAGTCACACATGGATGAAAACTCTCTGCTAATTAAATGAGAAAAACAACTAGTCCAATGAGGTCCATCTGGTCTTGCGTTAATTTATTTTAACAGGTTCTTTTTCCAGACCGAGGGTTAATAAAACGTACATCGAGGAAACAGGGAGGGTGTTCTGTACAAGTAAAAAATGAACATAGGACAGAATGTGAGAAGGAAACAGCGAAGGCGTGGACACGAGCAACAAAATATAAAGCAGAAAAGAAGCAACTCAAATTGGCCATTTTGGATCATTGGAAAAGAGAAAACTGGGACAGGGACAAACATCATTGGGACAGAGGACAACAAACATAATATGGACTTTAAACCGGGACGAGGGGCCCGTTTCACTCTCACACACCTGGGACACCTGGCGCTGTCGTCCTGCCTCCACCTGTAGGAATACAGCGCCAAAACCTGTTTAAATGAGCTGACCGGTCAAGTCACGGCAACATCATGTGACCACTCTGAGGCGCTAGTGAGCAGTCCAAACTGTCAGGGATGAAAACAAACTACAAACTGGTCTGGAAAAAGAAAAACGCAACCTTTTCCTTCTTTTAAGTCGCTTCTTGATGGATGTTGAATTGGATTTTTTCTGCTTTAAAGGTGAAAAACAGAACTAGTTCATTTTAGCAGTGGTCCAAAGTTATTACTCACTTACTTAATGCTTCAGAGCGTCCTAACTGTTCGCCAGAGCTAGTTTGTCATCACGGTAATGCTAACAACATTATCTGTTAACTAGGATGCTAAATATTCACACATTTTACTCAAATACGTGGAAAACAGGCCCTCTGAAGGTGAGTCATAATTGAAATTTAACAAACATTAACGTAGCATTAGTTCAGAAATGTAAACTTATTGTTCTGTTGATAATAAAATGCAGCAGGGGGCGCTAGCGTCGCGGTAGCATGAAGCACGTTGCTGCCACTACCGTTCTTGGATATTTATACACATTTGGGCTGTTGGACGGCTTTTTTGTTCTCCACGTCTTCATGTTTGTATTTGGCACAGTTGAGCTCTTAAAGTCCGTGTTTGCGCTTGTCGTTGTTTAACAGTGAATGAAAAACCTCTTCATTCAAATTAATGTTTTGTTTATCCCCATGTGACAGAGGCATTCGAACCCTCCGTGAGTCAACGTTCTCATGGATGACATCTGTGTCTGGACGCAGTAAGAAGTATTGGCGTATCATCATAGAAGTGAAAAGCGTGTTTGATTTGCCCAAGGACACAACATCAGCATGCGCCCACCCTCTCGCCTGGTCAGCCAAGAATATTATTCTTCTCCAATCCTTCAAACGTGTAGTGTGTCTCTCCCCGAGGTCATGTGATTGACTTGAGTTCAATGAGACATGTACATCAGGCCTAAAACTCCCTTCTGCAGAATTTCGTGATTTTTATGCTGAAATCGTTGATGTACATTTGTGATCGCGCACCACTGTCAGAACTCCCATCTTCATCCTCAATTTATCTGACCAGCGTAAGCCTCGCTCACACAAATAATGGATGTTGAATATGGCAAGCGCATAAATCCATCAAAACCAACGCAAACAGACTGGCTAATGATGTATGCTAACGGTAAACGTGAGCGGCCCGATGTAAAGCCAGTACCACGGACACGAGTCTGGGTATAAAACGCAGGCCACGGCGCCGAGTTAAGCTCCACCGTTATAAAGAAGAGCTGTGTTTCCAGGGGAGCAGTGCATTGTGGGTCAGAGCGGAGGTTGTGTTATTGTTACTCTGAGTCAAGGACTTTCATAGTATAATGGTGTGGAAAAATGATAAGAAAAACATCTTGACGTATAGCAGATAACGCTGGTTCCAGAGGTGGTACGCGAGCACAAAAACTGCACTCAAGTAAGAGTAATGTTACTTCAAAATAGTATTACTCAAGTGGAAGTACAAAGTAGTGGTCCGAGACGTTACTCAAGTACGTTAAGAAGTATTTGGGGAAAGTACTATTCAAGTAAGAGTAACTTAAAGAGTAACTGTCAGGACGTAATGGCCGATTTATAATTTGAAGTTAATGTAATTTTAATGACAAAACATTACATAATGCACAAAATCTGGTATTTTCAAATGACTAAAAATGAGCCAAACTAAATCATATCTGAAGGAACTGCAAGAAACACAAATGTTCAGATCATTTCATGTTGTCATAAAGCTTTTGTCACTTGTAGATTTACTCACAGAGGGAAGAGAGCCAAAATGTACAGTTACTTCAATAAAAATACTACTCAAGTAGGAGTAAAAGTATGCAAGAAAAGTACTCTGAAAAGTACAATCTCTTTAAAAAGCTGCTCAAGTTTCATATTTAGAATTCTTACCTAAGTACTCTGAAAAGTACAATCTCTTTAAAAAGCTGCTCAAGTTTCATATTTAGAATTCTGACCTCGAGTATCATAGCAACCAATCCAGAGCGAGGCTGTTGAAGGTAACGCCTCTTCCCGCTCGCACCGGGGAAAGAAGGCGCCTGATTTGTCTGTCATTAATGTTCATATCTTGATTTACAGACACGGTAGCGAAATAAAAACCCCAGGATCATATAGAGCGGGTTAATACGAACATTTAAGACCAAGATGACGAGTCTGACAGCAGCAGTTACAGAGAGAGGAGACACAGCTTTTCAATAGAAAGTGAATTGGAGCCAGAATCGATGGAGCCGGAAGCACAGCTCATGATCACTCCCTATTTGGAACGCGGCGGCTAACAGGTTAGCTATGTCCATTTCTATACACAGTCTATGGTTAGGCTTATAGGTACAGGCCATACGTTGGTTTGGCTGAGCACACAGTAAACCTACAGCTTCAGTTCTCAGACATTAAGATTTGAGAATAAGTTTAGCTCAAACAGAAACAAACCCGTGTTGCATTGTAAATAAATGATATTTTCTTATTTCAATTATTTTTCCTGACCTTCCTTCTGTGTTTTGAAAAAGCGGCGAAGTAAAAGTGTGTTCTTAGTTAAATCAACAGGTTCGTTAAGCCGTGCGAGGCAGCTGCTGGTGTGATTTTTGAATAATGAAAAGAAAAAGACATCTACGTTATGTCTGAACTACAGAACAAATCAAGATTGGAACTGTGTTGTAGTAAATGAATGGGGACCTTTTACTTAGATGTGTTCTGACACAGTTAAAGGAGTTAATCCACTACTCTTTAAGACGACTAAATAATAAATGCTGCCTGTAATAAAAGTAAATGAAAACCTGCTGCTAGCTACAGTGAAATGCCACTTTGCCACTTAATTCTACAATTTTGAGCAGAAAGTCAATGGACCTGTTTCTATTATCAAGCTGTTTTAGATAAATATTGCCTTTAACAATGAAGAAAGTGTGAAATGTTGACTGGACGACAGTGGCACATGTTGGCGGTGCGATTCCAGCCCCCACAGTTGAATGCTGCCGTTGTGTCCTTGCGCAAGACACTTATTACAGTACTTTACTACTTTTACTTCATTATGTTCCACCACCGATCAAAGGTGTTGTGGGCTGCCTGATTTGAAAAACATAACTAGTTGTTTTTTGCGGAGCGGTTTGGCCGTCTCGATTCTAACAACAGCAGCTAACAGTGCCACTTCAAAGTTCAAAGTTCAGAGTAAAAAAATGAGTAGTTGCACACTCAGCAACTCATCTGTCCGCTGATCCGAAGGTTGGCGGTTCGAATCCCGCTCTCACTCTCGACATAAACATCATCGCTCCAGCTCCCACAGATGAACGCTGTTGTTGTGTCCTTGGGCAAGACACTTAACCCACCTCGCCCCCAGTGTCTGCGTGCACTGGTGTGTGAATGGGTGAGTGGTTTCCTTGATGTAAAGCGTTTTGAGCGTCTTGAAGGTGGAAAAGTGCTGTATAAAAACGTGACCATTTACCGTTTACCGTGATCAGTGTTAGCTACAGTTTAATACGAAGTACCCGGACGTTTGGCCTTGTAATTACATTCTGAGTCAAGAAAAAAAATAGATGTATGGGTGATTCAGTGCTCTTAATCTACCAATTACGTGATTTCATTACAACATTCTGTCTACCCAACTGGTTCGAGCCAAAAGCCATTTTATTTTTCTGTTATTCTGATGTAAATGCTCACTGATATCAACACTCCCTTCGCCGTCCACTTCTGGGAATCACGCACAACTCCCTATTCGCACTAACTGGACATGGGAGTATGGCTAGCGCTAAATCCTTCAAAAGCAACGCAAACAGAGCGGTCAATGATGTATAAGAACTGTAAACGTAAGCGGGCCTAGTAGTAAAGCCTGCGTAATACCAAAGCCGATAAGACCTGACACCCGACATAATAGTTCACACCTCCGGGTTAAGTCCACGTAAAGATGACCGTGACAAACGACGTGTCTGGACTTTTGTGTGGTTTTTACATCAAAGAACGCCGTTTTCCACACACGGCGAACTAATACGTAAAAAAATAAAACCCTCAAACATCCATCAAAACAGTCAAGACGCTGTGACTTCCTGACCTCCGACCTCTGCCCGCTCAGCTCCGCAGCACATGTTTTGGGATTGATGAATGCAGTTTTTCAACCTCCTCAGACAGCTACTGGTTTACGTTTATGGGGATATGAATGGGAATCAACATCAGATGGCGTAGCGCACCCCAAAAAGTAATGTTTCAAACTGGACGCCGTGTCAACTTTACACAACCCCGGTGTTTGTGTAGCAGTTAAAACGTTAGCCATAACTGATTACTAGGTGTGTAAGTCGTCCCCAGACTGGTTTAGAGGGTAAACAGAAACTTTAGAAATGATTTAGAGCCATGCCTCCTTTGCGTCGTAACTCTTAGGGCTGAGGAGTTAAATACGTGAAACAAACGGGCAGTGTTGTAGTGTTCTAACTTATGTTTTATTTTAAATCAGTTCAGAAGAAGTACTCAGTTTTGTTATTTAAGTAAAAGTACAGATGCCAGGGTAAAAAAAAAAATACTCAAAATGCTCAAGTAAAAGTAAAAATATCACATGAAAAAATCTACTTAAGTAAAAGTATTTAAGTACCCATTAAAAAGTTCTTAAAGAGTACAAAGTAAAAGTATTTCATGTAGATTTTGAGATCTAATAAAGCTTCAAATGTAGAGATTTTGATAAAGGTTTGTGCTGAATTTTATTCAACAGAAACAACTGAAAAAAAATTTTTATTTGTATATTTTTGTTTAATCACATTATGAACGTGTTAAAAATAAACCCTCAGCCTTTTCAGCTGGTCTCAGACAATAATAAAAAATACTTTTACTTTTCAGTCCAGTTCAAAAATGTAGTGGAGTAGAAAGTACAGATACTGCTTTCAAATGTAGTAAAGTAAAAGTAAAAAGTACCCACTTTAACATCTACTTAAGAACAGATACCTAAAATTGATACCTAAGTACAGTAGTTTACTACTTTTACTTCGTTACGTTCCACCACTGATCAAAGGTGCTTCCTGGTTTACGGAGGATAAAAATGCAAATTGTTTACGCAAAACGCGGTTTGGGACCCCGTTTGCTAAACCACAATGGAACAGGACATTAGACAATCCATAGACAAGTAAAACAAAATAAGTAGTTGCACACAATTCATCAGTTTGTCCACTGATCTGAAGGTTGGTGGTTCTAATCCAGCTCTCGACATGAACATCATTGCTTGAGCGGTCAGATCCACTGACCCACAGGTCGGCGGTGCGATTCCAGCTCCCACAGATGAATGCTGTTGTTGTGTCCTTGGGCAAGAGACTTAACCCCCCTCGCCCCCAGTGTCTGCGTACACTGGTGTGTGAATGTGTGTGTGAATGGGTGAGTGGTTCCTTGAAGTAAAGTGCTTTGAGTGACTTGAAGATGGAAAAGCGCTGTATAAAAATGTGACCATTTACCCATTTACCATCTGTTGCATTGGGGGCCCTCTTGTGGACACGGGGCCCTCTGCACGTGCACAGTCTGCTTTTAGCTAGAAACGCCTCTGGCATAAGCTTTTAAACTCATTTCGCTGTCCTGTCTGTGAATAAAAGGCGTCTGACAGCTTTTCATTGTCTTACTATAACGCCAATGAAGACCCAATCTAAAGGTACAACTCAATTAGATCAAGCTATGGGTTAAGTGTTTTGCTGGCGTCTTGTACTCTCCAGAGGACGGCCTAATTAAAACAGCGTTATAGTTGATATTAAGTCCATCAACCACTGTCATTCCCGCTGTATTTTTCATAACGCTGGATGTACACAAAGCATTCTTTCCACTGGAACAGAAGAGATTTTCATTTTTGTAGAGTTGTACTTTTCCACTCCATTGTTTTTTAGGGAAAATTGAAATGATGTCTATTCTGGCACGGACGCAGCAGGCTGTGGTTGTGCAAATAAAACGGCGGCTGCTTGTGTTCTAAATATTTAGCCGGAGCGCTGTTCATGCATTGTGTCTCCTGTAATAGGATGTGACGGTGTCTGGATGGAAACGCCACTCACATCATTATAAGTTTGAAAAAGAGCTCGGAATGAAGACGCGGAGTTGGCTGCAGGTTGATTGTGCAGTGGGGGATGGCTAGCTTAATAGCTTTAAAGTTATGCTACGTAATGTATTTGTTAGCCTTGTCTCTCGCACCTCCACTCAAACACTCAAAGAAGTATTGGCGTTTTTCAGTCACACAGACTAAATACCACCGCAGGATACCAGTATATAACTCCACACTACATTAAATGACCTTTGTTGTTCTTTTTCTGCCCTCACTTCGGAGCAAAATTATCCCAAGTTTGATTCAGAGACTGTGAGTGAGGAGTTTGCATGTTCTCACTGAGTTTGGATGGGTTTTCTCTTGGTTTCTGGTATCTGAGCAATACCACATTGTTTGGTCTGGCACTTTTTATTACAGTCTATAGCGAGTCTTGTATTGGTACCGCAAGTGATGACTACTGTTTTGACTTGTCCGTAATACACCTTTTAATATAATGCAATATTATGAATGGCTGGGATTCAGTGGGAGTCATTCTTTCTTAGAACTTTTATTGAAAAATAATACCGTTTGTATGGTTTGCTCTCGTTTTACTGGTCAGTCTACATTCCTACCATTGACTGTATATATAAATGGACACAGCTAACCCGCTAGCCGCCGCGTTCTCGATTAGCTTCATTTGACTGGAGCCCAACGCTGTGGGTGACGTCACACTCTTAGTCCACTTTCCTTACAGTCTATGGTTCCTACTCTCACCTATGGTCTTTGGGTAATGACCGAAAAGACAAGATGGCGGATACAAGCGGTCAAAATAAAATAAAACTCTCATTTACATGACAACACGACAACTGCGGTAGGAATAACAACCGCCGACTCTAATTGTAAATCATGTGCAACACGCCCACAAATACCACATACTTCTGCACCTAACGTCACACAGCCAGATGACTTCTCGCGATATTTGTGAATTCACAAACTCACGAGAATCCATCTTGGCGGGGCCCCGCTGGTGCGATAGGGCCCGGCAGGGGCGGTCAGGCCTGGGTTTGTGTGGAAGCAAAAGCTGAAGAGTTCAAACTAACCAAAACAAACATGGCGACGCCGACAGATGAACTTAAGCCTATTCTAGTGTTATTACAGAACAAAAGTTTGACTTTCTGGCCTGTTCCGCTGTTCGATTCGACCAGTCAAATTCAAATAATCATCATGACGTTGCGCGTTTTCCGATGGCATTCAGTGAGGCCGAGCCACACTCATAATGTGTAGAACTCGCTTCAGAATGACACACATCAGTCTGGTGTGAGCCGGGTTATTCTGCACCTGGCTTTATGAAGACTTTTCACAGATTCAACTACAGCTTCTTATCAAAACTCTTTGTGAATGTGTCTGAATACTGAACCTCTGCTTGACTTTCCCTTAATACATTTCTGAGCAGCAGCATTTTCAGCCCGTAACACTTTTAGAGTCTCCAGATAGCACTGCTTCCTATGTTCAACAGTTTTCTTTTCATACTGGGTCTTGCGATGCTGCCCTTATAATTAAGACTGGGAGTTATCAGACCGGAATTAGATGAAAGCCTCATAAAGCAGTGCAGAATCAGCTCGTGTGCCAGGGGCCAGCGCGCGTACACACTTCATCCATATTCCCTTTGTTCCCTCCGCGGAGCCGGTCCCACGCAGCGGATCGGGCTCGGAGCTGGAGTGGCTGCCGACCGGAGTGACAATATAACAGGTATCAAACACACGCCGTTTCCACAGTCGCCATGTGGTAAGTGAAGGCTTCAAAGTGCCAACAATCTGCTGCGAAATCAAAGCATCAGTCTGGACTCAAAATATGGGACATTTTTCCATACAGACGTTCAGAAAACTGCGGGTGCCAGCTCCAAGTCCTGGTGCTGACGTGTGGACATGTTTTTCTTCGACCAGAAATGCAAAGCTCTCTCAGGTAGATTGTATAGAGCAAAGGCTTTAGTGGAAAAGACAGGTGCAGTGTGGAATGATGAGAGAGAGGGGAGAGACATTCGGTAAAGGGCCAAGACCAGGAAGTGAACTCGTGATACTGAGACTAGCATGGATCTATTAAAATAACTGGATATGGTGTTGCTGCTTAGAGCCGTCTCGAGTTGGACTAGTGGCCACTCATCGGTACTACAACGAAAAAACCCCCCTGAGTTGGACTAGTGGCCACTCATCGGTACTACAACGAAAAAATCCCTCCTGCCCAGAAAGGATTTTTCTCATAGAGCGGAATGTAAACACAAACTGCTCGTGTTCGGCTGACAGGGACCGACAGGGGCTGACAGGGGCTGACAGGGACTGACAGGGACTGACAGGGACCGACAGGGGCTGACAGGGACCGACAGGGACCGACAGGGCACCTACAACTTTCACAAAGGTCGAATTTTGTAGCGATTTTTACCTATTTTCAGATCATAAACTTTTTCTCAGCTCAAAATCCGTCTATTGTCTTAAAAAATGCTTTTTAATCGTTAGCTTCGGCTACGCTCTGTGTCGCTCTAGCTAAGCTCAAGCTCTGATTGGTTAGGGCGGTCACATGGTTCGACATGAAGACCCTGGGGAGACTAGTAGCACCTGGTTAATATATTTAAAACTGGGGTATTGGGGTATTTTAAAACCAGCTCTCAAAGACAAAATGAGTGAGCTGCAGACTTGTCACGATAACACATTTTGAAGTGTGATATATTGATAACGAAAATATAGAGATAACGATAATATTGAAACTCATTTATGCCACTGACACAAAAACCCAAGAGCAGATTTAAACCACAAAAACTATTCTAAATCTACAATATTGTTAAAAATCATGAGCTGCAATAAATAAACCACAGAATGAAACACTTTAGTCGTTAGTTTGCATCTGGAATGAGTCAGACGAGTTATTAATTCAACCTTTTACAGCTTAAATCTGATCATATAGTAACAAAATAACCAAAAATGTCCCAGTGGTGCAAAGAAAAAGTAACACAAGAAATACTGACATAAAAAAATACAGTTTCAGCTTTCAAATACTGAACGAGATGTCGATCATAGTGATTATAGTGACAGGCCTAGTCTGCAGCTAATGATGAAGTGTTTTTATTTCTCATCAACCTGAAAGTAGCGCCCTGATTGGTCACGCTCGGCCAGTCCGCCCCAACAAAAAAGTGGTTCTAAACTCATGCACGGGCTAGAAAATGAATGTATGTGGATATTAATGTGCCAACGGGTTTGTGAGAGCTACAGAGGAGTTGTTCTGGACGTGCACTAACTGTGAGTCGGGAGTGGTTTGGGACCGACAGTGAATAAAACCAATGTGTCCTGCCAGAATGACCTCTGTGAGCGCAGGTCCAGGTGAGGTGTGGACATAGTCTGTATAAAGAAGTGGACTAAGGGAGTGTGACGTCACCCATAGCTCCAGGCAAATGAAGCTCATCGAGGCCAGAGCAGTTACAGGGGCGAATTTGGAGCCGAGTTCCATATTTGGAATTCCGACCGCGAGTATCATAGCAACCAAAGAGCCAATCCGTAGCGAGGCTGTTGAAGGTAACGCCCCTTCCCGCCCGCACCGCTGGTTTAGCAGGGAGCGGGCGCTTAGCAACGCTGTCAATCAAACCTGTTGCTAACGCTAGCGGGAGTGACCTCGGGGAAAGAAGGCGCCTGATTCTTGTTTTATTAATAGTAAAAGCCAAAGTTAAATCTGTCAACTGGACAAAAAGTTGTAGGAGTGAAGACATTTCGCTGCTCATCCGAGCCGCTTCTTCAGTTCTGGTCAGATCACTGCTGGACACTGCCAGAACTGAAGAAGCGGACCTGGACGACTGAGGGACACACATACGTCTGTTATTAATGTTCATTTCTTGATTTACAGACACAATAGCGAAATAAAAAAACACTGAGAGCGGGTTAATACGAACATTTAAGACCAAAATGACGAGCCTGACAGCAGCAGTTACAGAGAGAGGGGCCACAGTTTTCTAATGTAAAGTGAATTGGAGTCGATGGAGCCGGAAGTGCGCCCATGATTTGGAAGGCGACAGCGGGTTAGCTACGTCCATTTACATATACAGTCTAAGGTTTGGACACACAAACAGAGAGACCAGCAGCATGGACTTGACACGTACACACCTACAGGAGGAGCTGGAGGCGCTGTAACAATGCCACAAACAAAGAAACATCCTAAAGCACAATGCTCCCTGCTCCCTACATATGCACCGTTTTTTATATTAATCCATTAATCCGGCCTCCAGTGCATATGTTGAGCGTGACCACTTTTCGTCAGCTTAGTTCCTGTGTGCATTTTAGAGCATGCATTATATAAGATATGCTTTCTGAGTGCAGCGAACAAGACCTTGCATCTCAATCCGTCCTAATGGGCTGTTTCAACTCCATTCCTGTAAACAAGGCAGAAGTGATGCCAGCTAACCTTGCCAGTGAAAAGATTGTGTCTGTATGGACTACTTGGTATTCTAGTCATCCACATTGCAAACCATCTGGTAGCAGTCTCCTTCTCACTGTCTCTCTGTGGAGTCATTTTGTGCTGTTGTTGGCCTGTCACTTGCTCCTCATTAAAACCACTGGTAATAATACATCTGTAAGGTTTCCGTAATGAAAGTCCATTCATTTGCAAGCAGGGCCCATCCAGAACGTACCGCCAAACCGGAGGCAGGGCAGGGGTTAGAAGCGGAGCCGTGTGTTTCATTTTAAGAACTGGGGTTCATCTTGATAATCGTTTTTGTACAGGTCAAGTCCA
This sequence comes from Periophthalmodon schlosseri, assembly GCA_000787095.1. NCBI lineage: Eukaryota > Metazoa > Chordata > Actinopteri > Gobiiformes > Gobiidae > Periophthalmodon > Periophthalmodon schlosseri. Next base: position 31,372 of record KN471472.1, on the reverse strand, counting down.
GTTTTGGTGTGGTTCAGCAAATCAGATCTATTCTGTAAAATCGACTTTTCAGAGCTTTTGACCATGTTCTTGTAGTTTCTTCTCGTTTACCCTCTATTTGGAGTGACTCATGTTTGAGTTATCAACCCCTGTTTTCACCTCCACCAGTACACGCCCACTGTGAGGTACACGCCCACTGTGAGGTACACGCCCACTGTGAGGTACACACTTCCTTCTCCAGTTTTATTTTCTTAATGTTGATACTCCGTAGGATTCGGCAGCGTCGCGTCGTCATTTTGGTACA
>KN471472.1:5712-16702 GCA_000787095.1 Periophthalmodon schlosseri | reverse complement strand
CTAAACCAGGACTAAACCAGGACTAAACATGGGGAATCAGCGTTTGAGTTTTCTGCAGCTAAAACCTGGAACATTCTTCCTGAAGATGTGAGACAGGCCTCGACTTTGACAATGTTTAAATCCAAACTCCAAACGGTTCTGTTTAGCTGCTGTGACTGAAAGGGTTTTTATTCTGCCTCTTCTCTTTTAATGTTCATTTTACTCATTTGATTATTTATGTTTTGATTTGTTGTTTTGTGATTTTAATGTCCTTCTTATTCTGTAAAACACTTTGAATTACTTTGTGTACACATTGTGCTGTACAAATAAACTTGCGTTGCCTTCTCAGCCACAGGGTGTATTTCGCAGTGACATAGGAGTTTCCCATACCACACTCGATGCCAAAGATAGAGCGTTTATCGTCTACCCTCAAAATTCTGCCGTTTGTCGGATGCTAGACTATCTCTCTTTGCACGCCGCGTAAATAGCAATATTTTGTAACAATTTTCTAAGAAAACACAGCCAGTTCCAAATACTCTCTATAGGAATTCTACGGATGCCAAATCCAATCAGGAGCAAGACATTCCGACGTCTCTCCGGTAAAAACGTCATACCTTAGCGTCCTTTGCAAATTGCACCCTGATACTTCGTTTTAGTGATTTAAGAAAGCCTAACAGAAGAAGACATGCGGTTTGGATTCTCATGCCTGTCTCTGCCTAAACATCTCCAGACCCTTCACGGAACTGGATTGTAGGGGGCGATTTGCTGACGTTATTTACACGGAGAAGCTTTTGCTGCCTCCCCGTTGGCCCCGAACATCAGGATTTGGGAATTTTTTGGCAGTGACCTACATCTGGATTTGTGCACTGGAGGCGCCCCACCCCCTGTCAGAGCCACAAGTCGGCTTCTCCCTCTCGCTTAGGGCCAACTCTGCTTCCCGGATCATCGAGCGGAGAGCAGCGGCGAACAGAGAGACGAACTAATACAAGACTTCCTATTTGTGCTCGCGACGCTAACGTAGACGGACTCGGGCGAGCTCATCCCCCCAGGATGTCAGTTATTGTTCAGGATCCAATACACCGCACTACACGAGATATAAGTTTCGAACGTTGCCTAAATCTTTAGCCTAGGCAGGGAAGTCACAAAGCATTTTTCAAACAAAGGGGAAAAAAAACACACATCAACCTTTGTATTTATTGGTTTAACACAAAGAGTTTGCTAGCTTAAAATATCCTTAGCGAGGCCCTAGAGCGACGGCATCCCACAGAAACAGAAACAGTTACTTTTTCTCACAACTGATACGTGGTTTTAACATTTATTTGCAGTCTCGTTGTGCCACTGGCAGCGGGAGCGGTCAGACCACTTTGATCTGAGTATAACATATTGTAGATGCAGCAGCAGTAGTCTGGAGATATAGAAAAAAACTGTATATAATCTAATTTAAAAACACAAATCATGAACGATATTGGACGTAAGGAAATATTCAGTCAATGGATCTATATTTCAAAAGTAACTGAGTGAAGCAGAGCAGTCAGAAACAGACAGTGGCCCATGGGTTTTTTGGCTGGATAAGAAACACCCCAATCTGGTTTTCATCCGCGGCGCCCCACCCGGCTCGCACACAATGGATTGGGAGCAGGCCTGCGACTTTTAACTCACTCCGCAGATTCTCCGCTCTGCCGCCAGCCGCGCCAATCTGCAGCCCGGAAAAATCCCTTGATGTGTCAGCCCGAGCAGCTTTGAATGTAATCAGAAGGCCATAGGTTCCCTTGTAAAAGAACATCCATGTTCGCTCCTAGACACTGGGGAATTGCGTTTATGGTCAGCAATGTGGAAAGGCAGATTGATTTTAGTCATGAATCTTTTACTCCCAAAGAAATATATTTCAAGATTGGGAGAGTTAACTAAACCTTTTCAATACTTAATCAGTGAAGCGCCTCTGGCTGGACACTCCGTAGTATATAGTAGTACTTATATTTTTGTCAGTTGATGGAACGTTCTCATACAAGTTACTTTTCGTGATATACTGAGACGAGGAAACATGCCAACATAAGAACTGAAGTAAAATCGCTTGTATAAAATGAACTGATCTGAACAAAATGTATCCGGAGTCTGACGCTGCAGAAACCAGTGTCCTTGCCAACACAATATACATCTATCTTTCCTGCTCAAAAGATGCTCCATTTCATATGGAAATATTTTTCTCAAACACTGAGAATGTTTTTCTCTGTCAAACAACAATCAGTTCAGATGTAAAACCGAACGCAGAAAAACAACTTCCTATGGATCAAAAATGCGATCGCAGCCATTTGTAAACTTTTGATTTCGACGGAGAAATGAACGTCCTCCTCGGTGTTTTTGGTATCATTCAAAAACATGAGCTTTTTATATTCAGATACTTTCATTTGGCCCATTTAAATGTCTGACTAATCATGTGTCACTGCTGTTCTCTTCTCATCAGAGCCTCTGTCAGTGACTGTGTAGTTCCAAAGTTCAGAACATTTTTGTCCAGTTCTACACATGATAACTCTGTATGAGCTGTTATTAATGTTACACACCTACTTCTGCTTATTTTAATTCTTCTAAACTCTTCTTATGGACAGATGTTGACAGTGTGCATTTTTTCCTATAACACTTCAAACAAAGCTGCGCTTCCTCCGACTGTGTTTCAGAACATCACAACATTCTGTTCACCTTATTCCGGAAGTTGCCGTGGGCGCCGCCATCGTCGTTCGGATTGCATTATTTTGTGTGGAGCTGCCGATCTTGACAGCAGATAAGTTCTATAGGGACAGAACCGTTTTAAAGCTTCCCAGAGAATCGCTGCAGTGTCGACTTGTTGCGCATAAACATTGAACATTTGACACAAACCAACCGACTTTATATAATGTTTTAGCGCAGAAGCTTTTCCCAAATTCTCCATTGAAAGGAACGGGGTTTTCACTTAACCAAAACCGCAAAGACAGTGCGGTTTAGTTGCATTTACGGAAAAAGTGGGCGCGGCCGAATAAGGTCAGTAGTCCAATAATATTTAATAGAGATGAGGATGCAGATTTTTGTTGTGCTATAACAGGTTCATGGGTCTTGTCACTATTAAAATCATCAGAGAATTGACTTTTTGGATATTTCATGGCAAAGTACAGTGTAATCAATAGGAAAAACTGTCTCTTCAGCCCCATCTGGCTCTTGCGCCCCCCATCTGTGAGATCATCATCACATTCTAGAGTCTAAAAACCACCAATGCAGTGGTTCTGTCCATATCAAATAAACACATAATCCCTGACTCCTTTAATAAATGGAACAGGCCGACTTGTGTAACTTAATTTTCAAACTTGATTAATTTAGGACAAAATTTCTCCAGATCTTTCCAGAAAAATAGTGCAGTGCCGCGCCGCAGTCATCCATCAAGCACATTACTTCAGTCGGACCAATAAAATCTTAGAACTGAGGAATAATTAGAACAGAGTCACTTTTGATTTATGGCATGAACGCAGAGCAAAATGATCATTCCCGAATTTGAGATGTTTCTCAAAAAATTTAATCTTTTTTTAATCTGATGCACAAAATTAGTTTCTTGCCGAAGGGTGGCGTCTGAAAACTGTAATGCTTATAATAAAGTTGGAACTCTCGTTAACAAAAATACCTGGAGTTGTGTTCTTCGTGCCTGCAGATAAATATGTTTTCAATGGCGCCGTCTTCCCTTAGGCCTCAGAACGTCTCCATAAACCAACCGCGCCTGGAAGCAGATGTAACAGAGATAAGTACTAAAGATTAAGAATAAAATAACTGATTAAACACAGCCTCGCAGCCTTTCTCCCTCCAGTCTGCAGCCTCTCCCTGAGCCAGGTCAACACAAACGCTCAAGAATGGACACGTTTAATTAAAGGGAGCTGTTGTGACCGAGTGAATGCCACTCTTTGAAAGCGCGGTTGTTCATCCATCAGACTCGGGAAGGGCCGTTCCGCGCTCACTTTGGAGTCCCTCGGCGCTGGCTTTTTGAATGATTTTCTTGTTGTAGTTGCGGCACAAACAAAGGCACCCCTGTAGATTTATGTCTCATCCCTCTCTCTCATATTGGACTCGGAGGGCTTTAAGGCTGTAATTAAATTCCGATCCCCACTCTCACTTGCTCTCTCACTGTCCCCGGCTCGGTGGGAGGTTGAGACGCCGGCTTTTACCGCCCGTTGTGGTTTGTTTGAACAATCCCCAGTCCCGCGGATAGCCAGAGCCGTTCGTGATAGCGTTCGCACATGTGGCGCAGACGTATATAGAGCCCGGATTGGTGCGACATCCGGTCTGCTTGAGTGCCTGAGAAGATTGCGTGTTTAACTCTCTCCTTGTGAACTCGGGGATCGGCGTATTCTCGTGTCGGTGCCAGAGGCTGTCATTTCAAACGGGCTGCATATGAAGAGGCTCGGGGCGTGTAGAAAATGCCCATCCGAATAATTCCATCATCGTGTCCTATCAAAGCGCTGGCTCAGAGTCCGGCCCACCCACTGCCAAAGCACAAATGGTTGGCACAAATTAGAATCAAGTGCAGAGCTCGGTTCTTCGGCTCACATCAGGCTAAATCGATATGAAGCCTTGCGAAATGTTGTAGACTTTTGAATGTTTTAGAAGTAGGGCTGGGCGATCTGACAAAAAAAGTTATATAAATTTTTTTTAATCTCAATTTCCTATTCTATTTTATTTATTTATAACATAAAAATAAGTCAGATTTCGTCTTCCAAAGTCTGAACTCTGCTCCAAACCACATGCTTCTGCAGACAAGAATGGCTGTAGACTAGAGATAGATCGATATATCGGGCCGATATTTGGCCTTTTTAGCATATTGGCTATCGGTCTTAAATCTCCAACATAGGCAGCAGATTGACCAAAACTAAATATCAGCCTAACGATGAACACAAAGCTTTATATTAACATTTTAATACAAAGAGATGGCTGCACAAAACATGACTATGCAGCTCTCTGTGTGCGGTTAAAAAAAAGAGCTTGGGGGGAGTTTATAGTAAATCGAAAAGACATAATTTGGGGGAAATAATCAAAATTGGTCCAACATATTAGCCCAAAAATATCAGCAGAGCTTATCGACCATTGGTTCCTCTGGATTCTAAACAATCGTATCGGCATCGGCCATGAAAAAAACCATATCGTTCGATCTCCACTGTAGACCTCTGGATTAATATGACCCAAACATATCACTGACCATTAGACATCACCAAATGTATTTATTTATTTTTTACATATAAGTTAAGCATTTTTAAATACAAGATTGTAGGTTCAAGATAAATTAATAACAAGACATAGTGATTTAAATAACAAGACAGAAACCTGACGGGACAGTTTGTAGACAAGAGAAAAAATAAATAAAAATAAACCAGCTGTCAAGTTTATCTTTAAATAATTGTTATTACACAGTTTTACTCACGATTACCAAGTACTCGTCATAAAGGTAAACTGTAAAAATGCTTAGAAGTTAAAAATGCCAATTGTCCAAGTAAAATACACAAAAAAAGGGTTGTTGCTTGAATTCCGCAAGTTCAAATCTACGCAACACCATATCTTCTTATATATCTGAGTATTTTAGCCAACGTAAGTAGCAGTTTTTGTGCCAGGTCATGTTCTAACCTTCATAGACTTTCCTTGAACAAAATCCAATCTTAGAGAGAAAAGGGAACAAGCTCGTTGAAACGTGCCACTCAGCCTGTCTCCGACTCCATCCTGCACTATCGGCCAATTCTGCGTTGAGCGGAACTTAAAACATCTGATCCTGTCATTCCGAAACCCTGCGGCACTCGCGCATATGAAAGTGCTTTGGGCGTGTTCATGATCTCAATACCTCCATCATCGTACCTATCAAAGTCTCGGGACGGCCACCCACCGCCAACGCGCAGATTGCTGGCGCTGGCCCATAGCTGCGCCGACAAACCGGAATCGAGTGGCGTTCGCCGGGGCCTGTCAGCTGGGGCCCCCCCCTGACAGCGATATGAGCGGCTAGGCTAGAGCGAGTCCCGTCCGGCGGCGAGAGGGGGGAGGGGATGGGGGGTAAGGGACCAGCGGGAGAGCCAGGATGAGTTCTGCACCACTGATCCACACTGACATTGATGGACAGCTTTGGAGAGGAGAGCTGATGGCCGAGCTTTTTCTCCTGTCTGGACACTGTTTGAAAAGATGGACATGGCGGTCGCGGGGTGCGTTGATGTGGCCGCGCGTGTGTGTCAAACGGTCAAGCAGAGCAAGAAATGTGAAAAGTGACACCGGAGTTTGCGATCAAAAAGCTGGGTTTGGTTCGGTGTTGTCCTGTGCGCGGCCAAAACATAGCGAGGATTAGCTATTGGGCCGCGTGCCGCCAATCCGCCTGCCAGACAATAAATCTTAATCAGTTATGTCCTGGCAGATTTCGTTAGCAAAACAGTCAATAGAAAAAGTGGTCTGGAGTTTGGGTGGATGAGTGCTTCTTCATTAAGGACAGCTGAGTGACTCCTTCAAAGTTTCAACGTTAGAAGGGAAGAAAAATCCAAATGAACTCGTTATTTTAAGGGTAACTGTACTTGATTGTTCTTGATTTCAATGTAATACCAAAAGATTTTGTCTTCCTGAATATTGAGTCCATTTGATAGCAGTTTGACGAGTCATGTTTGGATTGGTTGGACATAAGTTGGTTTTGAAAAAACAGCAAGCTCTTAATTATAGTAATTGTTTCATGGCAGCAAAGTGGGTTCCTATCAAACATAATCTAAGGAAGGTCAAAAAAATCTTACTAAAGTACAGTTGTGGGAAAACATTTTGACCTATCTTAAATGAAAACAAATGTTGCTTCCAGATCCTCCGAGGTCTGTTTTAAATCAGAGACTCAGCACTTTAAACCATATACCGCCATTTTGTTTTGAGGGAACTGTTTGTTTTCCACAAGCGAAAAGTAAATCTCTCTAAAAAACAACAGTGAAACCAAACATTGGCAAAGCGTTATCTCATTGTTATGTTTGGGCACTTTTTCCCCTATATATATATATATTTTTTAATAGCCTATATTTTTGCAGTATTTTTCCCAGTTTTAGTTCACAGAAGTTGGTCCTATTTTTCCTTATATTTTTCTTTTGTTTATTTTTTTTGTAGTTTTTCTCTTGGTTTTTTGTTTCACGCGTCCAGGAGCAGGGAGAACGCAAACACGCCAGGCACGCGCGATTTAAAAGCTTTTGGGCGTGTGCGAAACTAAAAGGACCAGAGTCAAAACTACAAAACGAATACTCTACTAAATATATTCCAAAAAATAGGCAAAAATTTCAAAAACAAACAAACTAATGAGTAACATCTATGAACTAAAACTGGGAAAAAATACTACAAAAATATAGGCAATTTAAAAATATATTTAAGGGAAAAGTGACCAAATATAACATCCCTTTAAGATTTCTGTTTTATCTTTTTTCGTTATACTGTACAGACTCTGTCTAGTCACTAAGCTCATTTCCAGACTGTGCTGTCAGTGACGTCCAAGTCTCCCTGTAGGTCGCCTGGATATACTCCACTGTCAACAGCCCTGTCAAAAATTTATCTAAGCCAATATTCTTACTCGACGTGAATACATCTCTTGGGTTAAAGCAGATTGTAGTCAGTTCATACCTGTTGTTGTGTCTCTTGGCAAGACATTTCTTCCCCAATTACCCACTCCAAGTACAATACACTGGACATATTTGCGGCTGTTTGAGTCGGGAAGAGGCATCCCATGTATAAGCACAGACTGAACATATAAATGGACGTAGCTAACCTGCTAGCCGCTACGTTCCAAATAGGAAGTGATCATGGGCTGCGCTTCCGGCTTCATCGACTCCGGCTCCAATTCGCTTCACATTAGAAAACTGTGTCCCCTCTCTCTGTACCTGCTGCTGTCAGACTCGTCATTTTGGTCTTAAAATGTTCGTATTAACCCTCTACATGATCCTGGGGTTTTTATTTCACCATTGTGTCTGTAACTCAAGCAATGAACGTTAAGAAGAGACAAATTAGCTGCCTTTTTTCCCAGAGGTCGCTCCCGCTAGCGTTAGCAACAGGTTTGATTGACAGCGTCGCTAAGCGCCCGCCCTCTGTCAAACCAGCGGTGTAGACTGTATATATAAATGACATAGCTAACCTGCTAGCCGCCGTGTTCCAAGTAGGAAGTGATCATGGGCGCGCTTCCAGCTCCATCGACTGGAAGGCTGCATTCCACTTTACTTTGAAAAATTGTCACCCCTCTTGGGAAGGGGCGTTACCTTCATCAGCCTTGCTCTAGATTGGCTCTTTGGGTGCTATGATACTCGCGGTCGGAATTCCAAATATGGAACTCACTCCAAATTGTCCCTAAAACTGCTCTGGCCTCGATGAGCTTCATTTGGAGCCGAACGCTGTGGGTGACGTCACACTCACTCAGTCCACTTCCACTGTATATAGTTTATATAGTCTATGTGTATAAGTCACCATAGGACTGGGCCTTAATCTCTGCTATGCTATACTATATACTATTTACATTTTAAATCACAGTATTCATCTAAAACGACTTAATAAAAGAAACAAGTCAGAAAACTGTGGTGCCCAGTGGGAGCTGACGTCGCCGTAAACGTCATCACAACAAAGCGCCGCGTGCTGTCAGCGCCCCCTGTGGACAGCCGCACATCACACTAGAGCAGCACATTTTTTTTTCATTTGTACCAAAATGACGACGCGACGCTGCCGAATCCTACGAGTATCAACGATTAAGAAAAAAAAACTGGAGAAGGAAGTGCGTACGTCACAGTGGGCGTGTACGTCACAGTGGGCGTGTACGTCACAGTGGGCGTGTACGTCACAGTGGGCGTGTACGTCACAGTGGGCGTGTACGTCACAGTGGGCGTGTACGTCACAGTGGGCGTGTACGTCACAGTGGGCGTGTACGTCACAGTGGGCGTGTACGTCACAGTGGGCGTGTACGTCACAGTGGGCGTGTACGTCACAGTGGGCGTGTACCTCACAGTGGACGTGTCACAGTGGAGGTGAAAACGGGGGTAGACCGGCAAAATGGCGTTTTGAAAATAAGCAGTTAAAGATTTACTCAAACGTGAATCATTCCAAATACAACTTCGAGAAGGTAAACGAGAAGAAAACAACTATAACACGGTCAATAGCTCTGAAAAGTTGACTTTGCAGAATAGCGCTGCTTTAAAAACGATTCTTCTAGCTTACAGTCTCATAGCCACACAGTTAAACGGTAGATGCACTGCCTTCCTCTTGATGTCCAAAGCAGTTGGCACACACTTTAATCTCCGTGACCCTCAGCCAGCAGTATAAAATTAGTGAATTTCATTAAAACAGATGTAGCCCTAAATGATGCAATGAAACAAGTCATCTTCACCGCTCGCATTAAATCGTAACTTGAAATCCAGAACATTTTTCCAGCGGTGGGTGGCAATTATTCTAAAACAGCAGGATCAGCGGGACTCATTTGATGTGTATAGAGCCGGGAATCGACTCGTCTTGTTAAAACCCTGACTTATTTGTCACAGAACACGGTCTTCTGCAGCTCCGCTTCACTGAGAAACGGGGCTTTTCCTTTGACAAGAACGTCAAGAGCAAACAGTCCCAAAGGCGGCAATTAATGGTGAACTCATAACACATGATGATCCCCTCGGGCCCCGGATCTAATATGAACATTGGCACCCCTTGTTGTGCCGTTTACCCACTTGTCTGCTTTGATGACTCGCAGCACTTTTATTAAAACTCGATTCGCGTGCGCGGCTCCCGTTCCGCAGCTCACTACTGCTCGCGCTGCACCGGTACGTCTGCGTTTGTCCATAACTCTGCGGGCCGTGTCCTTCGGTGCAAATACGCCCAAGGACAAATAACACAAGTGCTTTTTCCGAGCGCTATATCTCCTTTATGATGAAATGAATCTTTTTTTGACCGTGGCTCTCCTTCAAGATTTGCAGTCCCTCCAGGAAATATGTGTCTTTGGCTTGGTGAGCGCGCACTAAAACAGAAGCCCTCCTCTTCCCAGCTGGACGCGTTCAAGGTCTGCGTGGACCGAGGTGGACGTGGTCGAAACTGTTAGCAATGTTATTTACTATAAGAGGCGAATCTTTAGGACGTTAAAGACGAAATGTGATGAAAAATAGACTAAATGCGATCCACCACTCTCTTATAGGTTTGTGGGCGAGTTCGTAGTGAGTTTAAACGATATAATTTGAGGAATATAAGTTCATATTTTTATTTATCTGTAAAGGGACAGCACATATTAAGGAAGATTTAAAAATGCAAATATGTAAAGATTATAGCCAACGTGGATCATTTCCACCTTCAGTCCCTCGACAGGTTGATGTTAAACAGTTTAGGAAGAGAACAGCAACAATAACACAAAAGCAAACGTAACACACCAACACACTCACTTTAATACACAACACACTCTATACACAACACGCTCTATACACAACACGCTCTATACACAACACACTCTATACACAACACACTCTATTCACACAATTAGAATCAAAAGAAGAATATCGGCCGTTTGTTGCTCTGGATTCTACACAAATAGTATCAGCATCGACCTTCAAGTCACTCAAAGCGCTTTACATCATCATCACTCCTGTATCACCACATGACATCACAAGGTGGAACAGAGCATTTTGAGTTTGAGAGAAGAACTCAGCCTAAATCTGCAGGGTTTGTGTGTTAAACATGTGTGAATGAAACAACTCCAGGTCTGTTTGTGATGAGGAAACAACATTAGAACGTAGGTCAGAATGGGCTCTTTAAGTGTCTTGCCCAAGGACACAGCGGCAGCGTTCATCTGTGGGAGCTGGAATCGCACCGCCGCCGTTGGGTAACACTTGTATAGGGCTTTTCATGACATTCAAACATTTCAGGCCAGACAAAACAGAAATGAAAACAGATTTAAAAACAAATTTGATGCAGTTATTTGACGGCGGTTTGGAACGGGCGAGTTTTCAGAGCTTTTTGTTCATGAACGTAAACGGGGACGATTAAAGCGGGGAACAGATTA
>KN471470.1:0-22854 GCA_000787095.1 Periophthalmodon schlosseri | reverse complement strand
GTGGTAAGCTCCGCCCCTTTGAAAGTGCAGCCCCACCTCCCTCCTCATCAGGGTGAATATAGGCTTCCCGCTAAGCCCACCCAAGGGAGCAGGGCCATTATTTCACCCAGCGTGCGGAGGGCTTGGCAAGGGGGTGGTCTGGAGCCTTCCCTGGCTCCTCTGTCGCCAGCCGTGGATGTGTGCATTATTTATGACGCTAACTGACCAACTTGTGTGTAAAATTGTGTAGTTAGCTGTCATGTGTAACAGAGGTGTAATAGTACTGGCAATGTTGTGGTGTCAGAACATCAATAATAATACAGATAGATTTGTATAAGTGGCTCAAAATATGTCTGATGTGTGCTGTCTGCGTCTAATTCTAAATCGTTTTATTGTCCAATAATCAGGAAGAGCACATTAGCATGCTTGTTGTTGTCTGCCTTTGAAAGTTGTGAGAAGTGCTTACGGTGAATAAGTAGCATGTCCGGAATGCAAACGGTAAGTGAGGAATAACTTTGGACTTTAGTGCATGGATTTTTGTGTTTTTCACCTTTTTAAGAGTGTAAAAATCAGGTAGAATGGTATTCTTGATCTACATCAGAACTATAAGACGTTTCTGACATTCTATTGTATAAAAAAGACTGTTTGTGAATTTTATTGAGGTACTGAAATCGATATTGAGTATCCAGCATTTTCCTAAGTATTGTATCTAGCTTGAAATGTTATCGTGGCAACGCTGGAGCATGGTAAATAATCTAGTATAATATATAAATCTAGTAATAATAAACTTGGATCCGGTACTATGGTGAAACAATTCCCCCTTTTACAAATCAGCTCTGTGCACAGCAGCGCGCTAGCTAGTTCACGGTGACTCAGAGCTAATGCTAACTTTTATTAAAACATACAATATAAAGCAAACAGCCAATGTAAATTTAAATGTATACTTTAAATGTAAATGTAAAGTAAAAACTACAAAATTGTTTTTATATGTAAACTGCTTCAGTTTATGGTGTTATTTTGATATTTATTATGGCTCAAAATTAGCATTAGTGTTAGCATTAAGACAAAAGACCCATCTTTCTAAACACAGAAGTGTCCTCTGGTGAAGTTTTCACCTTTTGTAAAGGTTTTAACATTTTTAACTTGTCAGTGACATCCACCGGCAGCCTGTCCACTGCCTGATCTTTAAGTATTTATTGATTTTAGCGTGATTTGGAAACTCATCGAGATATAACTGGACAAGAAGTAGTGACGCTAACAGTGAGACAGCTGTTTGCCGTGGTGCGCAGAGACAATTGAATCAACATCTTACTTTCTGGGTATCCATCTTGGTATTCCTAAAATTTTCATTGGATGGAAATGTGATTCAAATTTGCCATAATCACTAATTTCGCTCAATTCTTTTTTCTTTTTTTTTCATTTTATTCTTAGGCTTTTTCCTTTCATAGATCCAGACCTCACCCAGGAGTCCATCACCACCAACCATAGGTGCTCATTATTTATGGCATTTCCTCCCCCATCATTAATTCATCAGATTATATTGTGAGGCCCAGACGTTATCCAGACACAACCGCATCTGTAATGTCCCCATGCCCCGCCCCATGCCTCTCTCCCTCTGCTTTTCTCTTCCCATTGGCCAAAGCTTCATCCCCTAGTCTCTAATCATGGTTTGTTTACGTCTTCTTTGATCAGTGCCCACACCAAGATGGCCGCTGGTCCCTCCCAAGTCTAATGGAGTGGAACTTGCGTTTTTATCCGTCTCCGCCTGACTTTGCCTTTGTCAGAAATAATGTTTTTATTATTATTGAATCAAAATGTAAAAAAAAAAAGAAAAACAAAGTCAGATTTTTTATGAATTACAGAGGTTGTTTGTAAATATTCTCTATCTAGAAACCACCAGTCTTTTCCTTGATTGGCTATAGTCGACTACTACAATAATCGTTAGTTGCAGCCCTACTTGTCAACGCAGAGATATTACTGCTTAGTCCACAGTATGACAGTTGTACCAGAAAAGCTGCACAGTGTATCTTTTATAACAAAAACAATCCGATTCCTTTCCAATTATTTTTTTTTCTTTTTGAAATATCGCTAGGAGTCCATGCTAATACACTGTTATAGTCTAGTGTTACATCTCATCACTCAAAATCGTTATGTCCTCTCCACCAATCAATGAGCGCTGTACTGACTCAAGTATAATGCGTAATGTAGACGGGGTTGATCATAATGGGGATGACGAACGGGGGAGCTGAAATCTCTTGCTGACGAAGACTATGGAGAGTTTGAAAGAGTGAAAAAACAGAACTAGTCCATTTTAAGCGGCCCCAGCTAGCACGCTAACCGTGCACTTTGGGGTTTTCACATTAATTACTTGTTTCCATCATAAGTATATGTTACGTCTCATCGCTTAAAATCATCACGTCCTCTCCACCAATCGATGCGGTTCGTATTGACTCAGATATAATGTGTAATGTAGACGGTTGCTCATAACGGGGATGACGAACGGGGGAATTGAAATCTCTTGCTGACGAAGACTATGGAGAGTTTAATATTGCTAATGGATAAGACTGGCCACACTCTTCATCACTGTCAGCAGATTTAAAAACGTGTTTCATGCAGTGGTAAATTAATTAGATACGCTTAATATTGCATTATTGATTTTTGCATTTTAACAAGCGTAATGTAGAGAGGGCTGAAACGATTAATTGCAAACATCAGCTATCACAATTATTATTGAATCCTCAGTATGTACGTTTTTTAAAATAGACGTGTGTGTGTTTATCTCATAAATTAAAAAATCATGGGAGTGTGAGCGGGCTTGCATTTCAACAAACCTGACTCTTGGAGGAGAGCCATGGAAATGTTGTTCCTTATAATCATCCACAGTAAGGCATAAAACATATATTTCATGGAAAACGTTCCAAAGTGTGGTTTTAACTTTCTATTTCCACGGAATCATGCAGGTGACGCGCTACCTCCAGAAAGTTACATATTGTAATTTTATTTACGTTCATCACAAGACGTTTTCTCACAAAGACATTATTAAAGGTGTTATGTTACTTTGTTACACGGTGAAGTTATTGCTTTGCCTTCAAAGTCTGAACTCTTGTTTTGACTGACAGAGGACTGGCTGTAGACCTCTCCATTAAAAAGACCTAAGATGATCACTGACCATTAGACATGACTCAGTATTTGCGCAGCCCTACTTGAAACCAATTGGTAAAATCTGATTAGTTTCTAAATCCCACATAGCGCAGTGAAATTTTACATTTTTCTCACAGCTCAAAAAGATAAAATGTTTTTGTTGAGCGTCCAAGCTTCTAATCTCATCCATCTTTTGTTGGCAAGCCATAATGATATTCAATATGCCCAATAAATCAACATCAAGGTCTAATAAGAATAAAACGCTGGCACAGTCTACCTGCCAAATCTAAAAATAGTCTGTCCATAATTTCATACACTATTATAGATTAGGGCTGCAAGAGTAATCAAATTGTAAAGGCTGCAGTTTTTGAAGTACCATAATTGCCTTCACAAACAACAAAATATCCTGTTGCATTCTGCATTAAAAAACAGTTAACTGTGTAGTTTTCTGTAAAAACATGTTCTAAAATATGATTCTTGTATTAGTTTGTCACTTCATATTTTAGTATTTTTGACAATTCTAGATTCATATTTTTTAAAATGTGAACTTTGAACAGAATCCTTTTATTAAAACATAAATCACAAATCTAATTGTAATTGCTATTAGATATTTTTCCCGAATCAGACCTATTTTAGACCATGGTTCGGACTTGACTGCACCTGTTTTAAAGAACAAATATTATGCATTACTTGTATTGTTATTGGTCTTGAGTACCTTTGCTTTGGAATTTCATGATTTAGATCTTAAAATATAGCTACTTAAAAATAATAATAATAATAAAAAAAGTCTATCCAGCTATCCATACTCTGATCTGGTGCAGCTCGCCATCTACTGGCAGCAGATGGAATTACCATGGGGAAAACACTATTTTTATTAAAAACTGTTTACGTGCGAACTGCTTACAGCGCGTCTGCCACTGATTCATGGTCTTAAAAACTGCACAGACTCTCTACCTATGACATCACAATCCTGGGAAATTTCAGTGTTTTGTGAGGCTCAGAGGCAAAGGAGATTCTACAGAAGATTACTGAAACCAGTGTGAATGGCTTGAAATACAACTCCAGATATGTTTTAGATCTGTGATGAGGCAACTCCCCACTCAGCAAGAATGCATGTTGCACGTTGCCAGATATTGAAGTACTGAATTAGTTTAATCTCCGCAAACCTGACTCTTATTTGCTTGTTTCCATGCAAATGTTGTTCCTTTGGCTATAAACTTCCACAATATGGCATAAAACGTATCTATTTCCATGGAGAACATTCCGAAGTATGGTTTAAATTTCTATTTCCATGGAATCATGCTCTAAAGTTACATACTGTACCTTTAAAATATACGTGTACAAAGCGTATGAAATGATTAATGAAATATTGCGTAAACCTATTAAACAACATACCATTGTAACACTCTTTACCCACAAATAGAAAAATGCATTCTTTTCACCAAACATAGTGGACAAAACTGGTCCCCAGCATTAGCAGAAGCCATTGGCCCTCAGACAGTGATGAATGGGTCCCCAGCAGAGCAGAGTGGCTCCCTGATACGGCCCCTGCATCCCACTCCCCTACTGTCAACAAGTAACTCTGACTGCCAAACCTCCATTCTCTCTGCTCCTTCTCTATATGGGGGCTGTGAAGGCATAGATAAAAAAAAAAAAAGAATTGGGAGTAAATATTACGTTTCTGTGCCTTCGTGCTCTTGGAATGGAGAGAAAATTCAACCAGGAAACCTCTCCCACCTTACATCTAAGTGTATTCTGAGAAAGTCGGGTTGGTACTGTTCCATAGATTTCCTCTACAGTAAATGTTGTTAGTTTTAGCTTAGTTTAGTTTATCAGTTTAAACGACAGGGATGAAAAACACACTCTTTAATCTCATAAAGAAGAAATGCTTTACACCAAATTTAGTTGGAACTGGTTCCCATCTGCAGTTCACAGGCAGGTTAACAAGCACAAAAGTGTTTGGTTTTGCAATTTTTTTTTTTAGGTGTCTGAAACAAGTAAAAATAATCAAAAGATGAGTGTACTTGATGTTCTCAAACGGCAAAATGTAATATTCACAGGCCCTAATTAATTGTTAGCTTAATCGAAATTCAGTTATTGCTAATGGTTAATGATCAGCTTGCGTCTTTTTAATCAGGAGTTTACAGACAATCCTCTGTCCTCTTCAGAGTTTGGAAGGGAAAATAAAGTCTACCTCGTTAATAGCATTTTAAATCAATAATAAAATCCATTTTTGTTTCTTGTTAATAAGATAAAATACAATTGAATCGAAAATCGACTTTTCATCTGACTCCCTCTAATCGAACTCCAGTGGGACAATTAACAGTAATATTTTTTATGGTGATAAAAAGGGTACGCAATAATCGTTCATGGGACATTTTATATAACCGTGATAATCCGCAACAAAGATAATTACAGCATTATAGCAACAGAATAGGCAGAAAAAACCTACTTATCCATACTGTTCTCTGCTAGATCGTAGTTGTTTTCACTGATAACAAAGTACAGTTATATAGAATTTGTTTAAACATGGAACTTATTCATAATATTAAAATTATAATTACTCATATCCAGAACATTTTTAAACTGTCAGCAACTTTAATAATCATCGAGATATAATCGTTAATCGCAGTTATTTTGGACATGATAATCGTGACACCAAACTTCAATATCGTCCCATGCCTCATACTCCCTCCTTTGTCACAGCTAGCACACTGCTACCCAGATACCCCATGTCATCCCCGGAATACCCCTTCCCTCCCCTCTCCCCCCCAATCCCTATCCGCAAATGGGATACTCTTACAGGAAGCATCGTAGCCGGTCGCCCGACCAACTCCTCCAAACTCAATTTTTTTTTTTTGTCTCACAACTCAAGTGCACCATCTACCATCTTTCAAACCCGCTAATGAGAGTTCGAATGACGCTAATACGAGTGTCAGAATCCTATCATTTCTCTCTTTTTGTGCAGAGGTCTTAGCCGTTATTGAGTTTACTTATCATTTCCCCATCATCGCAGACGAACCCCCACTGTTCAGATCGATGCTGAGTGAGTTATTGTGTGGCCAGTCGGTTAAAATGGCATTACGAAAGGGCAGGGCATCTGGTTGGAGTGGTTGTAATAGAGAGGCTAAAGACACGGTAACAGGCATTCGGGGTTATCTGATACATTAAAAGCATTATGGGAAGTGAGTTTTTGAGGTTAAACCAAGCTGCTGAAATGAATACAGGAGTTTAAGAGACTTGGATTTAGAGTAAAAAAGAGTCCTGACAATTTTTTGTATCTTTTTTTCAGAATATGTCATTTCTTTTAAGATATTCCTGGTTAGTTTCAAATGGTTTTAACATTCAAACGCATATAAGAATCTTAAAAGACACTAGTTTAAAGGTAAAACATGAAAAACAGAACTAGCTCATTGTAAATGGTTTGCAGTCATCCAAAGTTATTCCTGACTTACCCTATGCATTGTGACCACCCTAATTATTCACCACAATGAGTTTATAAGCATTTTTTTTACAGCTTTCTGAGACCAGAGTGGAGTTTTGCTGTCACTGTCATGCTAACAATGCACACTTCCTGATTCTTGGACAATAAAACGCTTTACAATTAGACGCAGACAGGATGTGGTCTCATTTTGACTTCGAGAACTTCTTATACAATATATCTGTTACTGGGGAAACACAAACTTTACTCAAATACATGCACAAAAATAAGGTATAGGGCTTTTAAGAAGTTGGAGAGGAGTAGATTTTCCGCAAGCTCACTCTTTTTAAAGGTCGAGATGGAAGATCAGCCCTTGGCCATTTTCACCTGATCAAACTGCACTCCATTTTAATACGAAATTAGCAGCCGCTATTTAAGACAACCCGAAAAGTGTTAGCATGTAGAATGGCCCGAAGACACAAAGTCGATTCAGCAGCCTAATTGCTTCGTAAGGGTTATTTTTATTGCTCCATTAAACTCAAAACTCTTTCAGACGCTTCCCCCCCACTTTGCGGCAGCTTAATTTTGTGCCATTTTCTCAGGAAGACAGCTGTGACACAAGTGACGGCCGTAGAGCTTTGTTTAACAATTTTCAAGCACCGACACAGAATCTTACCAAAAGGTGGAAATTCTTTGGGAATGCAAATCGTTGATGTACCTGGAAAGTTTTGCAATACGGCATTAAACTTAACTATGGCCATGGAGACGAGCCGTTGGTGCCACAGGCCACGCTGAAGGTCAGATCTGTGGAGAGGTGACCGACGCTCACAGTAAAATGCAATGTTATCAAGGTGTTTTTCAGCAATTATAGTACACAATTAGTTGAAAACATGCTAAAGGTCTTGTGCACTGTCTGCATCTCATTATAAAATGCTTTGTTTTCCGATAATCAGGAAGTGCGTGTTATCATTCTAGTGGGAATAAACTCAAAGTGGTGAATAATTATGATGTTCTGAATGCATAAGGTAGGTGAGGAATAACATCGGATCACTAAAAAATGTTTAAAATTAACTAGTTTTTCACGTTTTTAAGACTGCGCGTACAATAGTTTTGTAGTTAATATCTCTAGCTTTACTTGACCTACCCTGACATACAAACTTGCACCACTTCTTTTGTCAGCACAAACTGAACAAAATTTTAACGACATATTCATATTCCAAATGTTTACGATTTTAAAATAGCTAACTACCACCTTGAGAATGCCCAAAGACGCCTGACCTCAGAAGCTAAGCAGGGTTGAGGTTGGTTAGTACTTGGATAGGAGACCGCTGACAATACCAGGTGCCACAGTGGAGCAACGTTGTGCTCTTAGGAAAGACACTTCAGTCACCTGGACTAGCATGAACGTGGCGTGTGAGTGAGTGTTGGTGGTGGTCAGAGGGGCTGATGGCACAAACTGGCAGCCTTGCTTCTGTCAGTCTGTCCCAGGGCAGCTCCGAGTGTGGAGTGAATGAATAATATAATGTAAAAAATCTTTGAGTGTCCAAAAAAAACACTATTAAAATCAAATGCGAAATAGTTACAACAAACCATTTCGTGTTTGCTGCACTGAAACGGAGCAAAGGATCATGGTCTATGTAGTTCTCTCTGACTTTTTACAGTATTGTGCTGATAAAACATTGCGTGTAGCTGGGCTTTTGGGAGTTTGCAATTTGAGACTTCTGATATGATCATTATTGTCATATCGTGGCCTTTCCCTCGCATTAACATAAAATTTGATGATGTCATAATTGCAGATGGACGGCAGGGGCCTATATAACTTTATGGGAGATTCATTGTTATTATTTCACTTACGTTTATTTAAAATGACTGAGGAGATGTTGAACTTTGTGCCAGCCTTTTGTTTCATGTGTATAGGCCCAGTAATTACAGAGAATTCTAATCACACGAACGCAGCCTATTGTGTTTAAGTCCTGAAAACACCTGAACCTAACCTGTATTACGTATTCGGTGCAGTTCACAGGTTTTTATGCAACAGGGAACTGGCATTTGTGAATCTCCAGAGGCGCTGAAACCATCTGGTGAAAGGAAGACAAGCCATATCCAGGAATGAACTAATTAAGCTCCTTGATGTCCACGCTAAAATGGTGCCTAGAGATTGCGCTCTATAAAGCGGTAATGAGAAAAGAAGCACGGAAAACTTACGTGATAGAGGACACCCTTGTCGAGTCCCCGGAAAATGAGAAACAAAAAAATAGAAAGCGTATGTGTGTTGAAATCTTTAAAATAAATCTTGTTTTGTTAATACAGATGTTACGCCCCCATCCTTAGATACACTGCTGTATCACACTTCTCAAGTCACACACTCGCACTTACACCCTCGACATTTACAGACATCCACGCCTCATTAAAACTTGCTTTTAAGTTAATTAATTTGTTAAATAAACACTTTATTTAATTTAATATGTTGTTTTGAGAATTTTCTGCCATGGCTTGGAGCCGGGTTATGACAGACGAGGACGAGTCAATCTGGCGTAGGAGTAAAGATGTAATTAATTATAACACATGTATATATAACATGTACTGTACCACACACATGTATGAGCCTGACTGGACAGTTAAGTATGTTATAATCAGGCATCAACAACTCCTTTTCAATACCGCCTAACAAAAAATACAAAATGAAAATATAAAATTGCCTTTTCAACTATGGAGGTAGCTTCTGGGACAGCAAGGAATGGTAAAAACAACATGATTGTCACTTGCGCCTAATTTGGTTCAGAAAATTTTACAGTTTTTTTTTTTTTTTTTAGCAGGAAAAAGTCCAAGCGTCCTGCACCAATCTGGTGCCCATATGCCACCCATGTGCCAAGTGGCACTGGGTGGGAACAGCAGATTTTGTCAGCATGAATCAATTATTGAGATAAAAAAGCTAATTCTGGCGCACAATTGTAGGAATGTTAGGCTTCAAAGGAGAAACAGAACTGAAAGAAATGGCCCTATTTGAAACACCTTTATATACATATGTTTACTGAAATGCCATCACCCATAAGATGAAACATGGGTATCAAGTATCATAGCGATATCAAAAAAATTACCCTCAAAATGTGGTATTGGAACAACCCTAGTTATAGATCACATTCCAAATAGAGCTGCTAACTTGGACAGTACATGGAGGACTAACGAAGAGAGCGAGGGGAGGAAGGAGGGGCCGGGTCTGTACATATGAGGAACAGTGTGATTGGTCTAACAGGTATCCGCACTTCAAACTCCGCCCCTGCTGCCAGGTGTTTGTAATCAGAAACACCTGGCTGTAATCAGGGCAGTCCTGCGTGATGTCACGTAGTACTTGAAATTTCAGTGGCCACTGGAGGTCGCACACAATGACACAGTTTTTGACCGAAAAGCTTCAAATTTACCTAGTATGTACAAAGATTGGCAAAAAAGGACTGGGAATCATAAACAGTATTATTAAAACACAAGATTAGTAGCAAAAAAAAAAAAAGTTTTAGCGTTTTACATTTAGCGTTTAGTTACATAAATACACATAAATACATCTTTACCGCAACCACCATCCCAACAATTCCTCTGTAAAATTGTGTGACCCCAATATTTATGCAACGTTTCACTGTTATCTAGTTAGAATGTAAAAATAACCGAATAGTAAAACAGCATTGAATATTACAGGCTGCGTGGGTTCAGCGCTAGCCCTCGGATCAAAGGCAGTAGCAGTCTTTGTTTCTGCTGCTGGCCCTGGTCTGAGCAGCCTCATTAAAGTCCATAAACAATGTGAGATGGTCTCCTTAATGAGTGCACTGCCCTACTGTTCTGTCCTCGGGAAGCTAGCCACGTCGCGCTACTCTGCTCGCTAACCGCTAAAAAGGAACAGCCAAACAACCAAACCATTCTTACCGGAATGGCATAGTTGCTCTGCTCGGGCATTGTACACACATTCTCTGGGAGCAGTGTTTCCCATGGAGGTTAGCTCTCGGGGTGGTGGAGTTGCTTCGTGAAAGTAAATGAAAGTTTGACATGGTTGTAACAGGAGTGGGTGTTGATGACTTCCAACTTTTTTTTTGAACGGCAAAGAAATACAAATAAAGAAATAAAAATAAAACAATATTTATGTATATCTTGATTTAAGTTGAAACTGTTTGAATGAAGAATATTTTGATTTTTGGTAGTTTTAACTTAAAGTCACAGTATGTTACTTTTAGCCAAAAAATAGACTAAGTTAAAAGCACATTTTTTTTTTTTTTTTAATTTTAGTTGTGTTTATTGCACTTTGTTATTGTTCATCCTTACTGTGAGCAGGCTTGCATCTCCACAAACCTGACTCTTATTTGGCCTGCAGGCAGGGCTCCTTCTGCTTGTTTCCATGGAAATGTTGTTCCTTTGGCTATCGTCTTCCACAGTATGGCATAAAACTCATCTATCTCCATGGAGAATGCTCCGAAGTAAGGTTTTACTTTCTATTTACATGGAATCATATTGGTGACGTGCCACCTCCAGAAAGTTACATATTGCACCTTTAATTAAAAAAGAAGCAATATATGATGGATGGTGTTATGAGGACAGGACGTTATTAGTTTTTTGTTTTGTTTTTTTTATCCTTGCACAAGTAGTAAAATGTCTTATTATAATGTCAGATTGATTTATTTAGTTTAGCTGGAGATAAGGGAAAAACAATCAAATCAGGATAAAGAATGGCTGTGAGTGTAAATGTTTCCTTGAGTCGAGAGATATTTAATTTATCTAGAATTTCAGTTTTTGTTTCTTGAAACTTGTCATACATATCTTGTTTCATTTTGTGACAACTGACTGGAAAATCTAGTCGCACAACTCAATCACCACAATTTTGACAGTCATTTGGTTGTATTACGTCCCGTGCTACGTCTCTCTCACCTCTATGTCGTTAGCAAAGATTTAAGCCTTCCAGTTCTGCTCCTTTTTAAGTGAGAGGGAAAGTGGGAGTTGACAGTTCCAGGAGGCCACTACGGATGAGACGGGCTAACGCAATTACGTGCTAGCGTGGATGAATGCAAAGCAGTTAGCGGGCACACAACATTTCCTGTATTACTCCCAAACGAAATAATTTGAAATGCACTTGAAACACTGAAAGGGTGTGACGAATCACCCCACCCTCACCCCATAACTAAAAGATTGCCGGTTAGATTCTGCCGCGTCATCCTAAGTAGTTTGCGCGTTATCCCTGTGTTTAATGGGTGTTATCTTAGTAGGTTGGTATAAAACTTTCCACATCACCTTAAAACAGGCACAGTAAGTAGGGATGTACCGATTCAGGTTTTTCAGTTCCGATATCTGCCGATGCCCGATATTAGCCGATGGAAAAAAGTACTTATTTCCTTAAAACACAGTTAATTTATTACACAAGAGATCCAGTTGTGTTATGTAAACGTAATGTATTCTTCAAATAAAGTTAGGAGACGTTCTGGCCAAAATCAGTCTGTAAATAGTCTTATTACATCCAATTAAAAGCCCAACCAGGATATTGACTTGGAACCTAACATTAAGCTAACATTCCATCTAGCTACTCCTGACCACAATTTTGGCTTAAAGGCTCTGTACCTGATTTACTGTCTTAAAAATGTGGGCAAGCAGCCTAGTTATTCACTAAAGTGAGTGTATAAATGCTCTTCACACCTTTCAGAGACCAGAGCGGAGGTTTGCCGTCACAGTAAAGCTAACAGCTAGCTTGCTAACCGTAAACTTCCGGATACTCGGAAAGTACAACACTTCGTAATTAGACGCAGGCGGCACACAGCTGACTTAGATGACCTCAGGAGCTGCTTATGCAATACATCTGTACTGGGGCTAGACAAAATTTGCTCAAGTACATGGAAAAAATGCGTACAAGGCTTTTTAAGCAGGTCACAAATATGGGTCAGACACATGAGGAACTGGCTGTGGAACAACCAAACCAAAAGAACCAATAAAAGCATGCGAATAAGCATTTTCCTTGGACTAATTCTTGGAGGAAATGGTGATGTAGGAATTCCACTTTGCTGAGGGAAAGTGATGAGGTTTAGGAACTTAGAGGAACTGGAAAACTGGATCCATGGTTTAACCCAAAAAGATATCAAGATACACATTTTTGTTAGTATTACTCACTCCTAGTTTAGAGTGCGTCTGACTGAAGAATTACAAAAATCAATAAGTAAAAACAGTGATAAGTGATTGATCTAATAGAAACCCACCAATCCAACTTTTTCAATTCTGATACCAATTTCGAAGCTATAGTTTTAAGTATTTCTTGTTATCCGATATCAACCAATACCAGTGCGGAGACTGAGAACAGCATTTATTTTCTTGAAACTAAAATAAAATAAGACAAAATTGATCCAAATCCAAAGCTATGGAAAATCTACTGACAGCCTTTCAGAGCTGAGGTCACTGAGGTAGGGCTTCAGAGCTGTAGTCCTTTAGCCAACTGACTGATCGATGGAGTTTTAGTCAACCAAGATTTTTATTCATTGACAAATGAGTTCATTGGACCATAGCAGAAAGGAGAAGGTTTTCAATGAGTTAGATTGGGATTTGGCAATTTATCTGCCTGAATTGTAAAAATATTTGTATTTGTGCGAACTCTCTCACCTTTTGCTAACACAAAACGTTGCCCCTATTACTAATCTTTGCAATTTCTTTAGTTGACTACAACCCTATACTGAAAGTCATGACGCCAAATTGTCTGGCTATTGATATCCAGATTTATATCACTCTCTTTTTTTCAGTCTGGTCACCAATCCCTCCCTCACACCTCGAGTCAGGGTCATACACGACCATCCAATTAGATATGTTTATTTCAGTGATGCATGTAAAACGAAGGAGCTTAGCTTGTTTGGCTAACCCGCCTGTCAATCACGCTCACCTGAACTCGGGGAGATTCACCGATGACCAGACTCACATCTTCGTTAAAGCAGACCTCTTATGCAAAATGGACTTTTCAGAGCTTTTAACCATGTTATAGTTGTTTCCCCTTCTCCTTTACCCCCTCAAAGTTGTATTTGGAGTGATTCGCGCAACAATCTTTAATCACTGCAAGACGTCATATTGCCGATCAATTCCCGTTCTCACTGCCACCGACATATGCCCACTGCTCTGTACTTACTTCATTCTCCAATTTTATTTTCTTAATTGGTGATATGTGCAGGATCCGGCAGTGTCATGTAGTCATTATGACTTTTTTTTTTTAATCTGCTAAACGCTGGCATGACGTGCAGCTATCCATAGGAGGGGCCGACAACCGCCGACATGTTGCTTTTTTTAAGTCGTTTTAAATCAATATAATTTAAAATGTGCAAATTATAACATAATGATCTAAGGGTGTCATAGATTATAACTATAAAGCAGGCTCAAGCGCAGTATGTCTCCAGCAAAGGAGAACCAGAAGAAATACTTTTATATCCTCAAAAGACGTTGCATTAAGCCAACCACACACATTCACGTGTATCTGTTGAAAAATACCAATCCGTCATCTTGTATTTCTGCCCTCGTCTTTTTATACTTGAGATTTTACTGAACCGTGTCTGGGTCAGTTATCATCGCATGTCCTTCCGTCAGCCTAAAGAGCAGCTCCAAATGCCACGTCATGTGCCCGTGTTCGGCCCCGGGCCCCACACACACAGGGGCCTGTTGATGTAGGAGAAAAGCCACTGTTGCTTGTGACTGGGGTTTTTTGGCTCTGGTACAGGGCAGTTCTCCGTTCACTGCCAAACTCCTCTTTTTTAGTCGGCCAAACAGAAGTCCCAGGAAGTAGGAGTGGACACAGCTAGCTAAATTACTGTGGAGTGATTTGAATGGAATTGGATTGTACCTGACTTTTACTTTTTCAGGAAAACGGCTTGTGACAAGAAATGTTTTACTTGTAGTTGCTTTAGTCAAGATTAAAGCTGGGGTACCTGACATTTATTTTTATATATAGGCCTACTCATACATGCTACCGTGCACTTCCTGATTCTCCAGAAATACATACGAAAAATATACTCATCTTTTTATATATGATTAAATCCGTAAGAGCATAAGCGCTTTTCACTTGAGGCCAGATCAGAGTTTTGCCGTGAAAGTAACGCTAACAACTAGCATGCTTACCTCGCACTTCCTGAATCTAGACAATAAAAATCTTTATAATTAGATGCAGACGATACATAGCGGTCTTATTTTGACTTCAAGAGCTGCTTATACGATATATTTGTACTGTTGCTCTGAGTCATTTGACGAAAAATGATTTTTACTTTTAGTTGGGTACATTTTGTGCTTTATTCAATATATCTAATGGGGCAAGACAAATGTTGCTCAAATATATATTTTTCTGCCAACAGTTCAATCTATTTTTACTTTGTTTTTGTCAAGTTTGCAAATCCTGCTTTTCAAAATGTTCCACCTCTGTACTTTAACCTATTGATCCAGTTAAACGCATTACATAGCATAACACTATTACGTCCAGACACCTCATGCTAAGACACACCCTGGTGATATGGTTAAGATGTGAGTAGAGAGGAAGAGGCTAGCTACATCTTCCATTACATGACATAATTAAAATGGATTTTATGTTCTGACCATAGTACATCACCGGTGGTATAGGGGTAATTGAGTCAGTGTCCTTCTGGAGCTTACAGTAAATTTGGTCATAAAGTGTGCTAAGATCATATACAAAGATTTATATTTCAGGAAGGACATTTTAGTCAATGCTAGCTCTGTTTCACGTCTAGAAAAGCTGATTTGAGATGACATACAATGTACAGTTATGGAAGCTACAGTGTAGTGTGAAGAGGTTTAAATAAAGCTAAAAACAGCAGCTTCTTGCATGTAGAGCTTTGATTATTAGCAAGAGCTCCAGATGTTGTCATGTTAAATATTTGGTTTCGATCAAAAACTATTCACTTTTGTCAGATTCGCTTATGATTTCAACCAACCGAAGACCTTAAAGATGCAGTATGTAACTTTTCTGGTAGACGGTTTACCATCTGCTTGTCTCATGGGTATGTAATTGCTGTGCTGCGAATGTTCGAAGGTATAGTACTGTTAAAAAAGCCTGGTAGCACCGCCTGCTTGTCTCCATGGCAATACAAGTTTAAAAACCCTGTATCACATTTTCCTGTGTATTTGAGAAAAATAATGGTCGTGCCTCAGTACAGATATATTGCATAAGCAGCTCTTGAGGCTGTGTACCGTCCGCGCCTAATTATAAAACGCTTTACTGTCCGACAATCAAGAAGTGTACATTAGCATGCTAGTTGCTGTCAGCTGTCAGCTTTATCGTGGCGGCAAAACTCTGCTCACTCTGCGGTGAATAATTAGGATGCTCTGAATGCATAAGGTAAGTGAGGAATAAGTTTGGACCACTGCATTTTTAAAGACGTTTTTAAGTAATTGCAGGTATCTCATTATTTGTTATCGGCGCCATTTTGAGCACTTTTGATGATCACTTGCAACCCTTAAGTAGTAAAGTCATCATAACTGTATCCAGAAAATCTATAAAACAAGATATTTTGAGGCGAGCATTTGTACTTCGGCTTACCTATCCATCTCTGCTCGCCTGTTACTCTTCAGGCACTTGCTTATCTGTTCCTGTGCCTGCAGTATTTTGGCTTTCATTTTGGAATTTTCTTTTCTCCGGATTTTCTAAGCAACAACTCCCCAGACTCCCAGCGCTGGTCCAAAAAAGTCCATTTTGATAGATACAGCGAAGTTGGCAGAACCGCATGTGCACCAAAATCCATTCAAACTGGAGCTAGCTAACATCTGGGCACACGTGGGTTTTAAATCACTGTGATAAGAGGAGTGTGCGGAGAAGAGGTATTCCTAAGTACAGATAAGACCGGAATGGATGGAGTGTTCTATGGTTAGCTGCAGAGGCTGTGATAAATAATATACAGGTGTTACAAGTAAGCCACGAATATTTAAAGAGGGGGCATTACACTTCAATGGGGTAGTAATTGCTAACACATAACATATTTAGATCACCATGTTACCTTTTACCGTAGTGAAAATGCTGTATTCGCCAAAAACAACGAATTAAAAATGTTTAGTTTCAGTTCTGTTTTGATGTTCTGAGCCACCCCTCCACATTGTGCCAGGTTTGTGAAGTTGTAGTGTGTTTTTTTGTGTGTCCTGCTTTTGTATATTTATGAAAAACTGTCGTGTGGGAGCGTGGGTGACGTAGGTTTGCGGGCTGAGCTTTGGATAGGATCGTACTGCTAAACGTAAGGAGGGTTCGATTAGTGCGGCGGAGATGAAAATACTAAACCGCTAAATTAGTCAAACATGCACGGATGACATCTGGAACCTCTTCACGCGTGTTTCTAATGGGGGAGCAATGTTATAACATGGTAGAAAGCTTCAAAAAGTCGATTAATAATACCCCGTCTTTAAAGGAGACGTATTATGCAAAGTCGACCATCAACCATTATGTTTGAGTGTTCTGTCATAATGGTGTTCTGTCATCATTAGCTTACTCAAAGTTGTATTTTGATTCATGCTTTCATTCATGCAGTAATTCTATATTGTGCTGCATTTGAGGTTTGAATGGTCAGAATGTCTGTTTTCACCTAACCCTGCCTCTGATCACTTCGTTCTACTATCTACTATTTATGTAACGTTTAGCTGCATCAAATCAATGTGTTTATTTGGTCAGGAGTCCAAAAGCGGGCCAGATGCATGTTATATCGATTTACACATAATAAAAAAATGTTTTTATATCTTTTTAGTAAAATTAAAGTATGTATTATGTAGCTTTTTCTAGTGGATGGTTTGCTACCTGCTTGTCTCCGTGGTTACTGCTTTCCAGTTATGTTCCAATAAACTCCTCTATCTCCATGGAAAGATTTTTTTTTTTTTAATAAAAACATCTATAAATAAAAAAATGACAAATAAAATAAGTTTAACGGCATACTGTGGAACATTCCAGACAAAGTAATAACGTTGTGGAGAGAAGCAAGTGATGGAACCTCCACTAGAAAGTTACACAATGTTCTGATATGTAACAAATTGTAATTTCCTGAGTGGCTCAATTAAGTTTATCCATAAGTTTAGTTTAGTTTAGTCTTTATGTGAAAGAACAATGCACAGAGACATTAAGCTCATAAAAGCAGAGATGTTCCACACGAGGTTATAGCTAAATAGTTAGTTTCCATCTGCAGTCCCTGATTTACAGAAATAAATTATACAATGCAATTACATTGAGTCAGTCTAAATACGATGTTCAAATGACAAAGACCGAAAGTACACAAACGTTTTAGGGACCCTCAAAATAACTATGCAACAAGCCTGGGACCCCCACAGCAAAATGAATGAATGCTAGTAATAATTTCAACTTTAAAAATCAGGTTTAACATTGTTTATTTGAATAATTTGTAATATTGTTGGCCCAGCTTTACCGTATTGCTTCCAATTTATACAGTGTGATATTTTTCTAAATTATAATGTAACACACAAATTAATATTTTCACCTGTATAGATGTAAAATTGAGCAGTTGAAGTTGAAAAGTGCAGGTCAACCAATAATGTTGCTCTGGTCCTGACTAGAACTAGGAAGTACGAGCACATAAGTCCTGTGCTCAGGTCTCTGCACTGGCTCCTGTGGCTCAGAGAATAGACTTTAAGCAGCTCTGCTTGTGTACAAATCTCTCCATGGCACAAAAGCACGTCTCCCACATGTTAGTGCCATATGAACCATCTCACACTCTGAGGACTTCAGGGACCGGCTTCCTGCTGGTGCCCAGAGTCAGGACTAAACATGGAGAATCAGCGTTTCAGTTTTCTGCAGCTAAAACCTGGAACAGTCTTCCTGAAGATGTGAGACAGGCCTCAACTTTGACAATGTTTAAATCCAGACTCAAAACGGTTCTGTTTAGCTGTGAATATGACGAAAAGTTTTTTATTATTTCATAGTAAAGTTTATGATGATGATGATTATTTATGTTTTAATTTGTTTGTATTGTGATTTTAATGTCTTTCTTATTCTGTAAAGCATTTAGAATTACTTTGTGCTATACAGCTAAACTTGCTTTGCCTAGTGTTAGGTAATAGGTGCATTTTACAGCAAACTGAAAAGCAGTTCCTGTGCATTATACAGAGTTTTATCCTTACAGCAGAATACCACAAATACAGCCTAACAGTCTCCTATAGGCCCTGTTAGTTCTGGTTTATGGTCTGCCCAATGAGGCCTTGTGATAGCGCACGTGGACTGTACTTCCTTAAGCAATATTACCAAAAACACATCATTTCTGTAGGGCTGCAAGATTAATCACAATCGAATTTGCAATCTGAATGGGCGCAATTAACAAATCGCAAAGGCGGCAAATTTTTAAGTAAATTCCTCCACAAACAACAAAATCTTGTGTCTTACTCTGCATAAAAACTGCTAACACTGTATTTTAAATCTGCGCAAACGGGTTCTGAAATGTGATTCTTGTATTAGTTTGTCAGTTCATATTTTACTTTTTTGGTCAGTTATTCTGGAAACTTTGAACTAGTGTTGTCACAATACTAAAATTTCAAACTGTCTTTCTTCAGCCAATTGAGTGTGGTTTTCAACATTACATAATAGTACTTTCCTTTATATTACCATGTGGGTTTATTTCTGTGTAATTTCTCACTTGTCCAGGTAGGTTCCATAGTGGTCCATGGGCGTAAACTAGTCTGTGTGGTCTTATACTTGTTCTGATACAAACTGTTCAGACCTGATTACATTTTTACATTTTCTTCATATATATTTTTATAGATTATATTTATTGTCCGGTAATGATTCTACATTTAGACTTCAGCTATGCAGCAAAACAGTGAATCCATCCATTTCTGTGAAAAAAAACAAAACTCCAGCTAACTGTGCCAATGTGGGAGTGCCAAGGAGGAAACCGCTAAGTAAGAGCCAAGATGGTGGTGCCAAGTCCTCCTTTATCACCTTTCAACACTGTGCATCTATAACATACTGTTGCTACCAAAGGAACACACTGATCTCAAAACAACATTACACTTATTTTGGCTCTATTTTTTAAAAAGAAGACAATTCTTTAATTCTTAATAATTGCTGTTGGGCTTACAAACCGCGCACTTTCTCATTCAATATAATTTTATTTGTCCCGAGGGGCAATTTAAGCACATTGAGCAGCAGAATATATTAATAATAGAAAGGACAAACTAATGTCTCAGTACTTCTCAACAGGCAGGGTCATCAGATCCTATGTTAGAGCAGTTTGAGGAGAGTAACAGCCCTCAGGACAAAAGTTAGATGCAGACAGTACACAGCGGACTTATTTTGACCTCAAGAACTGCTTATACAATATATCTGTACTGAGGCAAGACAAATTTTGCTCATCCATGAGGGAAAAAAATCAAGTACAGTCACTTTAAAGGTGCATTATGTCATTTTTCTGGTGAAGGGGCCACTACCCTCTTGTCTCCGTGGAGATGTTATTGTTTTGCCTGTAATGTTCTACAGTATTGTAAAAAACTAAACAGACAAGTAGGTAACAATAAAAACACCTGTCATTGAATAAAGGTAAGATAAGTTTAATGCCATACTGAGGAAAATTCCAGGCAAAGGAATAACATCTCCGTGGTGACACAAAAAAGTACATATATATTGTATGAGCAGCTCTTGAGGTCAAAATAAGTCTGCTGTGTACCGTCTGCGTCTAATTATAAAGTCTTTTATTGTCCGAGAATCAGGACGTGCGCTGTTAACATGCTAGCAGCTGTTAGCTTTGGTCTCTGAAAGTTGTGAAAAGTGATTATAAACTCATCGCTGTGAATAATTAAGATGCTCAGAAGGCATAAGTTAAGTGATGAATTACTATGAACCACTGCAAACCGTTTAAAATGAACTAGTTATGAACGTAGCAAAAACAAAGTAGATGTTTTTTTTGACCCTATGGGGTTGGGGGATCACAGTGCTGTTACAATGAAGGGTCGGAAGATCGAGCGGGTCATGTCACAGAAGTACCTGGGCCTGCATTTTGACCCCTAGTTTCTGTGGACTTGGACGTGGACTACCTCTGTATGAAAATCAGCCAGCGCCTGCATTTTTTAAGGCAGCTGCGAGTCCATGGTGTGGATATAAATGTAATGCTCCAGTTTTTCGGGACTTGCACAGAGTCTATTATAACAACGTGGCGTGGCAATTTATCTGTTAAATTAAGGTCACAAATTAATAACCTAACAAAGAGAGCTGGGAAAATTATGGGTATGCCCCCGCCACTCTTTACGAGACATGTTTGAAGAGCCTGCGATTAAACAGAGCCAAAGAATATGAAATGACCTCACCCACATACTGCCAGTGAGTTAAGGCCATTGGGCAAAAGGTACGACAACGCTGTCGTTGTGCCCTCAAGCAAGACACTTAACCCACCACGCCCCCTAGTGTCTGTGTACACTGGTGTATGAATGTGTGTGTGAATGGGTGAGTGGTTGATGTAAAGTGCTTTGAGTGTCTTGAAGGTGGGAAAGCGCTATATAAAATATGACCATTTACCATTTACCCATTTACTTACTTTGAGCTCATGAAGGGATATGTAATAGTTTGTGTGTAATGTGGATGTGTGTAGGAGTGTGTAGCTAAAGAGGCAGAAGACTCTGGATGTCTGAAGCAGGAGAAGTTTACTCACTGACTTGAGTAATCAACACTGCCCATTAGTATCGGCGATAAATACTATATCGACTTATCGTTCAATACATAACAGATGGAACAATATTTTTGAGGGTCAGTATGACGTGGTGACTTTTTCTTTGTACCAGTAGGACTTTTTTTTTTCCTATACTACGATGAGATTAGAGCTTTTGAGAGTCAAATTATGAACTTCTGTGACTCATTATATATACAGAATAACTACTTTAAGCGTTGCATTCTGTTATTTATTTATTTATTACAGCTCACATTTTTATTTTTAACAATATTGTACATTTAGAATACTTTTTGCGAGATAGTTCTGCTTTACGGTTTGGTTTCAATATTATCGCTTATCGCCTGTATTTACTTCAGCAATATATCGCACTTCAAAATGTGTTATCATGAGAGGCCTAGTATCGGCCATTCAAGCCTCACTGTGCCTCCACACGAGGAGGTTTAAATAGGGACTAAGAAGGACGGCTTGGAGACAAGATGGAGGCCGATAAAATGAGAAGTGCACGGCGTACGGCTTCTGAGGCGAGTTGGCCAACGAAACCGATCATGTTAAAGATGGACAATAGCCGGATAATTGGATGACACTATAGCTAACCACAGAGAAGCGTCAACAGCGAACTGGAGGTGTCCTTGCTAAGACTATGCAGGGGATGCAAAATTCCACAACACCTTCTATGAACTTTTGTTTGGATGTTGTCTCTTTTCATTGTGCCCCTGATGAAGACAACTTTCGTCATTTGGAGACGGTAAAAGCTTATCTTAGTTGTGTTTTTTTTAAACCAAACCATAACGCAGAATTATCCTCCAACAAGTATTTTAAATGTACAATATTGTTAAAAAAATATGAGCTGCAAAAAATAAATAGCTGAATGCAACACTTAAGTAATTAGTTTGTATCTATGAGCTCAAACCTCATTGTACTACAGAAAAAAAAAAAAACAATTTCCAAGTAGTACAAAGAAAAAGTACACGTGATAAAAACTGATCCTCAAAAAGTATTGTTCCATCTAACATATATTGAATGATAAGTCAATATAGAATAGTATTATAGTTAGTGACAGGCTTATATATATATGTGTGTGTCAGTCCATTTTAATAGTGAGAGCAGGGCCGAAATAGAAATTGTCTTCAGAACTGACTAAGGTGTTTCTTGGACAGAAGGCTGACCGTGAATAGAGAAAATGATAAGCGTTACCTAGGAAGGATAATTGGCAAGCTGGAACATTTTGGATGATAGACATTTGAAGATTTGAGTGACAACGAGAATGAAATGCGAAGCAAGTATTTGAGCACCAGACATTAGACCCGACATGTTGGTGGTGATGTCGAAATTATAATCTTACTTTGCTCAAATGTAACGCTTTTCTGGAACACCTGCTCATTTATACAAAGCAGGCAAGGTGGGTGAAGTGTCTTGCCCAAGGACACATTGACAGTGTACGCTCAAGTGAGGTTTTTTACTAGTAACCATTAAGCCTGTGTGATAATTACTATATCGACTTATCTTTCAATATATGGAAGCTGGAACAATATTTTTTGGGGTGAGTATTTTCTTTGCACTACTGGAAAATTTATAAGATAAGATTTAAGCTTTTTTAAAAGGTTGAATTAATAACTCTCAATCTCATTACAGATGCAAACTTAATACTAAAGAGTTTCATTCTGCTGTTTA
>KN471469.1:9582-27798 GCA_000787095.1 Periophthalmodon schlosseri | reverse complement strand
TGTGTGTGTGTGTGTGTGTGTGTGTGTGTGTGTTTGTATGTGTGTGTGTGTGTGTGTGTGTGTGTGTGTGTTTGGATGTGTGTGTGTGTGTGTGTTTGGATCGTAGTGGACTGTAGCATCAGCCTCTGTCACAGCCAAATGCCGCTTAGCCAGAGGTGACTGGAGGTCAAAGGTCAAACAGGAGTCTGAAATAAATATGAAGATAATAATAACTTCAAATAGAAATAAGACGTGATTTAATACCACTTTATAATAACTCCACCCAGGGCCAGTGCAGGGAGGGGCCCTTTACAAAATCTGTAACGGGCTTTTTTCATCAAACAACATGTAGTGGGGGCCCACCATGACGACTTATACCCAGGGCCCAAAATTTGGTGCTACGCCCCTGACTACACCTTCATAATGAACAAATTGTGTGTTAAGATTCAGGTTTAGTGAGTACTTCATAGAGAGAAGTGGTGGATGAAGTACTGAATTTTGTTACTTAAGTAAAAACACAGATACAAAGGGCGAAAGTTACTCAAGTAAAGGTAAAAGTATCACGTGAGGAAATCTACTTAAGTAAAAGTATTTAAGTACCTTTAAGAGTAAAAAGTAGTATTCACAGTAGTATTTCACACAGATTTTGAGTGTTAAATGTGGTTGTATAGATTAAAAAATGATACATATTTTATTCAACAGTAACAATACAAATCAATTTTGTTATTTTTCTTATCAATTTTGTGTATTTATTTTTGTTTGCTCAAAGCCGAAGCTTGAACTCGAAAACTTTAGTCAGGATGTTACCACGAACATGTTAAAAATAACCCCTCAAATCATATGAAAAGTGCTTTTTACTTTTCAGTCTAGTTCAAAGATGTAGTGGAGTAGAAAGTACAGATACTGCTCTCAAATGTAATGAAGTAAAAGTAAAAAAGTATTCACTGTAACATTTATTTAGGTAAAGTACACATACCTAACAATTGTACAGTACTTTACTACTTGTACTTCGTTATTTTGATTAAGAGGTTTGGGTAAGTATCTTTGTTCATGCTTTATTAAGTCTAATTAAAGTGTAGTTATTATAAAGTGTTACCTGTTATTTAGTATATTTTGACTGGTTTTCCATTTGTCACAGAATATGTTTTTTTCTTATTCTAAAGATGCACTGTGGAACATTTTGGTGGAGGGCCCGTCACCTGATCGTCTCTATGGAGATGTTGTTGGTTTGGAATGTTCCACAGTATGGCCAAGTTTAAGGTACTTATCACCGTAAGTACATGTTTTTTACGAGTTTATTTTGAGTCAAAAAACACCCGTAATGAAACAAGTGCGAGAGTGATACGCTTAATGCCAGACTGTGGACCATTCAGACAAAGCAGTAACCATGGAGACAAGCAAGCGATGCGAATCCCCCAGCAGAAAAGTTACACAGTGCACCTTTAAGAGGAATGACTTGTGGTAAATCTATAATAATCAAAGAGACTCGGCCAATTTAAACTCATGTTTTTGTGCAGGGAAAGACATAGGGCTGACAATATGGCAAAAAACCAAATAACCTTTTTTCCTGGATCACGTTTTTTAATTAGCTTTTATTTTTTCTTATTAAAATCAAATAAATGTGGTTTTAAATCTTAACTTCTTGAACATAAACACAATCCGTGCCAACACCATTTTATAACACTAACACTACAGGTTTGTGGATGGGCGTTGCATGCAAACACAACTGTGCTTCGCTATAAACTCCACGCTAAAAGACACTATAAGAGTTCTACACACAGGACTAAAGTGGAACGGTGATGTTCATTTGTTGAGACATTGAAGTAGCATCGGGTGACCTCCTGTCCCTCAGCCCCCGTCCCACGTCCCAAGTATTTAGCGAATGTCCAGCTTTTGTGTGAGCCAAGG
Organism: Periophthalmodon schlosseri; assembly: GCA_000787095.1. NCBI lineage: Eukaryota > Metazoa > Chordata > Actinopteri > Gobiiformes > Gobiidae > Periophthalmodon > Periophthalmodon schlosseri. The sequence goes on along the minus strand of KN471469.1, from coordinate 25,911 downwards.
AATTACATTAAAAAAAAATTGATTTGCATACAAAACATACAGTTTCCTTGCATAAATCTAACACTTTTTTTGCAGACTTGACCGTGTTTTGGGATATACACTGCCTGGCCAAAAAAACGTTGCCACCAAAAAAAAAAAAAAAAAAAAAAAAAAAAGATTCTAGCCAATATTGCTTCACCATCGCTGGGTTACAGGTGGCTCATGTTCAGCTCTGGTCCAGTTGCCCGGCCAAAAAAAAAGTCCCCCCAAAAAAAAAAAAAAAAAAAGGTCACACTCTAATATTTCGTTGGACCGTTGGACGCCTTTAGTTTTGATTACGGCTTTCGCTGTGGCATTGTTTCGATGCTTCTGCAACGTCACAAGATTTATTTTCATCCAGTGTTGCGTTAATTTTTCACTAAGATCTCGCGTTGATGATGGTCGAGTCTGACGCTGCGCAAAGCCTTCTCCAGGTTAATGAGGTTAAGGTCTGGACTCTGTGGTGGCCAATCCATGTGTGAAAATGATGTCTCATGCTCCTGAGCCGCTCTTTCACAATTTGAGCCCGATGAATCCTGGCATCGTCGTCTTGGAATATGCCCGTGCATCAGGGAAGAACAAATCCATTGATGGAATAACCTGGTCATTCAGTATGTTCAGGTGGTCAGCTGACCTCATTCTTTGAGCACAGACTGTTGATGAACCTAGACCTGACCAACTGCAGCGACCCCAGATCTATTTGCTTAGTTAAATAGTTAAATCCAAGTGGCGACTTTTTTTTTGGCCTGGCAGTGTATATTTGAAAATCATGGTGGTTTTTAAGGTTACGTCCCACCGTGTCCCATTATTAGAACTATCTGAGGTGGTCACTCTGCACTGACCCAAGACTGTGGTAAAGTAGAAGGTGTCGTTCAGTGTCATGTAAACATTTGGTTATGAATAAAAAAAGAAAAAATCAAATCTGTCAACTGGACAAAATTTGTTTGAGTGAAGACGTTTGGCTGCTCATCCTGGAACGGAGGAGGGTAGAGGGAGTGAAAGGGGGAGGGAGGGAGAGACTGGGAGAGGGAGAGATAGAGAAGGAAGGAGAGAGGGAGAGGAGGAGGTAGGGAGGTAAATGGAGGAAGGAGAGAGAGAAGAGAAGAGGAAACGATGGAGAGTGCGGGAGTGAGAGGAGGGGTTAGAAGGAGTGAAAGAGGGATGGAGAGATTGGGAAAGGGAGGGATAGAGAGGGAAGGGGAGAGAGAGAGAGAAGAGGAAAGCATGGAGAGAGTGTGGGAGGGAGGGTAGAGGGAGTGAAAAGGGGAGGGAGAGACTGGGAGAGGGAGGGATAGAGAGGAAAGGAGAGAGGGAGAGGAGGAGGTAGGGAGGTAAATGGAGGAGGAAGAGACAGAAGGGAAGAGGAAAGGATGGAGAGTGCGGGAGGGAGAGGGGGGGTTAGAGGGAGTGAAAGAGGGATGGAGAGATTGGGAAAGGGAGGGATAGAGACGGAAGGGGAGAGAGAGAGAAGAGGAAAGGATGGAGAGAGTGTGGAAGGGCGGGCAGAGGGAGTGAGAGGTGAGGGAGGGAGAAATTGGGAGAAATTGGGTAGGATGGAGGGAGTGTGGGAAGGAGGGGGGTAGAGGGAGAGAGTTGGTGTAAGTAGTGAGGGAGAGAGGGAGAGGAAGAGGTTTGGAGGGAGATAGGGAGAGGGATGAGTGAGAGAGCGAAGAAAGCGCAGGGAAATGGAGGGAGGGAGAGGGAGGGAGAGAGGGGCAAGGATGGAGGGAGAGGGTGGCGAACAGAAAGTGTAGTGAGCTCCTCCCTTCAGACAGATATAAGGCAGTGTCCAGCAGTGATCTGACCAGAACTGACGAGCAGCGAAACGGCTTCACTTCTACAACTTTTTGTCCAGAAAACAGATGATTTTTTCTTTTATTATGGATCACGCCTGGACGACTGAGGGACATTTACACAGACATTTGGTTATGAACTACACCGTTATCACTTGTCCAGTCTCATTCCCAAGATGCATTATATATATCCAGGCCTAACACACGAGCACCAGTCACCAACCAACTCAAACACGCATCAAGATGTGAATAACAGTCTTCATTTGCAAACCCACAAATGTTTGAAATGGATCTTTTTATTCTTTTATTCTTTATCACCATAGCAAGAACTATTCTGTATTTCGATTTTATAATCTATATGGTCAACGACTAGCTTTAATCAAAACGTTTCGCTGCCAAAGATTATTCCAAAATCAATTCGTTTTCAGATTTAGGAATTCCCTCCAGCCTCATATCCACACTCAATTGAAAAGATATATAGATAATTAAAGAACTCATGTTGGTTTAGCTAAAATAGGGTCTTGGAAATGGGGGAAATTATTTATGTCTATACTTTGGTCTTAGAAAACTAGTTCAGTATATTTCTATAAATATTTTTTTCTGTGGTCATCATAATAAAAGAGGTTTAATTACTTGAATATGATTTAAGTAAAGTAAACTCTTCCAGACTTGCAACACAAAAGTCAAAGAGGGGGTATTACAATTATATGTTTGTTGGTTTGGAAATGCTGTATATACCAAATCGTATTCGTTTCAGTTTCGTTTTTGGCGTTCTGTCTCTGCTGCTCGCTGTTCTGCGTGGTGTCGTGTACCCAACCATACGCAGGGTTCGATTACTGCCCAATCAGACATGTACGAATGATTCAGAAAACCACTCCAGACATGTTTTTAATGAGGGAACAGTGTCATAACTAGAGACAGACCCGGGATCCATTTGAACACTTTAAAGTTGCACAAAACATGACTACGTACTCCAGACATGTTTTTAATGAGGAAACAGTGTCATAACTAGAGATAGACCCGGGCTCTCTTATAAGTTTGTGGTAAACGTGACTGTGGGGGAGCTTGTAGTTAATTTAAAATACAACATTTGGGCAAAATAATAAAAATTGAACCCACATATTGGCTCAAAAATATCGGCACACCTTATCGACCATCGGTTTCTACGGATTCTAAATAATCAGTATCATGAAAAAACACCCCATATCGGTTGATCTCTAGTTATAACACGGTAAAAAGCTCCAAAAAGTTGATTTAGCGTAATAATACCCCCTCTTTAACGAACCTCCAGCTCTGATAGACAAGTGATGAATCTTTGCTATATTAAACTCTGAGAACATTGTAATAAGTGGTTAAATAGTCTAATAGAAAACTAGTATAGGAGGAGGAGTACAGGCGACAGGTGAGGGCAGGTGGGGGCAGGTGGGGGCAGGTGAGGCGTTCTCAAACAGCAGTGAGCGGAGAGGGAGCGTAGTCTGGGTTCTGGTAGGAGAAGCCTTCAAAATCCTCCTGATTGATGGCGGCGAGGACGTCGGGGTCGGAGGGAGTGAGCACGGCCGGAGCTCCCGTGAAAAACTGATCGAAGTTCTCTCCTTTTCTGCCGCCCTGAGGAGACACGCAGAGACAGGTCAGATACGGTCAGAGTCCAGTGAGGAGGAAGCAGGAACAAGATGGGAACTTTTAGGGTTTAATCTGAGAGCAGGTCCACATCGGAAACTAAGGACTGAAGTTTGGTAAAGGTTATAATTTTAAAGGGCCTGTACCTAGAAGATATCGGACGATATTAAAATTTTGGTGACGAATTATCATGGCCAAAATAATTGCGATTAACAATTATATCACGATAATGATTAAAGTTGTTAAGGATATGAATAATTATAACTTTAACAGAGAATATTATGGATGAGCAGGGCCGTCAACTGAAATTTGGAGGCCCGGGGCAATAAGCCTCACATGGCCCCCTGTAATACAAATTAATAGGAAGAGGGTCCAATTCTGGGGCCTTAAGACCCTGGGGCCCCGGACAACAGACCCCTTTGTCCCCCCGTTGATTCCCCTGTGGATAAGTAATTTTTTTCTGCACATTCAGCTGATATAATGGCGATTATCTTTGTTGGCGTCACATCACTGTACCTAGTGATGTGACGTTCATGAATGAGTCAGCGTGGAACCGGATCTCGATTTTTAAAAGAACCGAGCAGGCGACACGAGTGAGTTTTTTCTGCACAAAAAATAATGAATAATTTTAAACACATTTAAGTCTTAGTCGTTTCTCTGTCTGATTAGTTTGCTGTTAAAATGAGTTCTCACATTGGCTTCTGTCATATAAATAAATAGTAAAAGAGCCAGTCTTTTGAACGGCTCTTCGAAAAGATTCGGATCCCACAAAAGAGCTAAAAGTTTCATCACTAGTCCAGTCTGGAGGAAGCAGGAACAAGATAAGAACTTTTAGGGTTTAATCTGAGAGCAGGTCCACATCAGAAACTAAGGGCTAAAGTTTAGTAAAGGTTATCATTTTAAAGGACCTGTACCTAGTAATGTGACGTTTGTGAACGAGTCGGCTCTTCTGAACGATTCTTAATGTGAACGGGTGGAACCGATTCTCATTTTTTAAAAGAACCAAATCTTTTACTTTCTAGTTTTTATGCATTTTTACACTGATTAAAGCTGAACCAACGCACGATTCAGCACAGAAGCAGAGCAGGCAGGAGATTTCTGCACAAAAAACAGATTTGGGATCATAGTGACAATTCATTTTAAAATTATTATTATTGTAGTGCAACATTTTATTTATATTACACATAATTCCAAAGAGTAAACACACACCCACTCTCAGTTTGAACCATTTTAAACACGTCTGAGTCTTGATCATTTCTCTCTGTGATTAGTTTGACAGAGGCAAATGTGAGAACTCATTTGATCCGCATATAAAGAAATATAAAAAGAGTCTTTTAAACGGCTCTTTGAAGTAAACGCATCAGAAAGAATCGGATCCCGTAAAAGAGCCTGATTTTAGATAACTGAGAGAAAAGACAGATTGAATGGCGCAACCTATGCATTTTATAAAGCCTTTGTTGGTTAATAAGTCACTTTCATCCAATCAGGAACATTGCTCTCTAAGAATCATGGGAAATAACTGCCCTACACTATGCCTGACAGGTGATTCTCTGTCATGGTACATTTCATGGTGGGAAAACAACACTAAGTGGGTAGAGAAAAATTCTAATCTGTCAACTGGACAAAAAGTGGGTAGAGTGATTAGAACCATGTGGAAATAACTACATGACCGTATCTCAGGCAGTTGTTTTTGTGCCGTGGGGCAATATCAAAGTGGTAGAAAGGACTAAGGGGGCGGAGCTACAGTTCACACCCAAACATGTTCCTCACTCATAGTTTAATGAAGCTGTAGTTTTCAAGTTAACATCTACCTTTTACCATTAGTTCAGTAGAGACTGGCGATTCCAAAGCTCAAATCATCCAAATGATTTTAATGAAGGTGGATGGAGTTTAAAAACACAGTGGAGCACTTCCTGTATTACCACATGACAGAGTGTTTTCAAGCTGAGAGCAGCCTAAATTTGCAGGGTTTGTGTGTTAAAACATGTGTGAATGAAACAAAACACAACTGCTGCTACGTTTGTGATGAGGAAACAACATTATAACAAGAAAAATAGTGCAATATGGGACCTTTAAAATCAAGTACAAGCCCTTTAAAGGTTTGGGAAACTAAATCACATTATAAGCAAGTACAGAGGGGGGGCGGGGAGGGGGTTGTAGACTTTGAGACTAGCCCCTCCCCCTTGCAGCAAACCAAATCCTATTGCGCTGTTGGAATACTCCTCGTCTTATGTTTTATGTTGCTTTGATCAGAATTCAACTGACAGTTTTGCACTTTTGCCGCGGTAACTTAAAAAAAAAATAAAACTGACTAAGCTTAAAGGAAGCATAACATATTAATGGATCCCAAACTATTCCTAGTCTTTGATGGGTCGTTCAGCATGCAGGTAACATGGGGCAGAGTGCAGAGAGTCTATCAAAGTAAAACAGGGACACGGCCTCTTTCATTAGCAAGAGTATCTGATGAACTAAGAAAAGATATATTTACTCAAAACAAACAATATTACATAGCCCAATATTATGTTTCCCCAAAAATAGACCGGCCCTGCTGTAGATCAGATTCCTGAGTGATTACTGCAAATGTGCCTCAGCTTCAACCCTGCACTGAGGCTTTACATTAGTAGGTCTAGATTTTTGGACAATCCTGTAGTTGTATGTTTCAGGGAGAAGAACATTTTAACAACTCAATAAAATAAGTAAAACACAACTAGTCAGAAATAGGATGAACTGGCCAAACCTCCTTGTCAAAGCCTGATCTCGTCAGAAGCTAAGATGGGTTGGGCCTGGTTAGTGTTTGGATGGGAGACCGCTGGGAAAACCAGGTGCCACAGTGGGACGCCAGTGGCAAAAACTGTTATTGTGTCCTTAGGCAAGACACTTCACCCACATTGCCTGGTATGAATCTGGTTTGTGAGTGTTGGTGATGGTGGAGGGGCCGATGGCTGTGGCTATAATAGTAGTAATAGTACTGTATTTTCCGGAGTATAAGTCGCACCGGAGTATAAGTCGCACCAGCCAAAAAATGAATAATAAGGAAGAAAAAAACATATATTTCACAGATAAATCGCATCTGAGTATAAGTCGGACCCCCAGCCAAACTATGAAAAAAAGTGCGACTTATAGTCCGGAAAATACGGTAATAGTAATAGTAATAGTAATAGTAATAGTAATAGTAATAGTAATAGTAATAGTAATAGTAATAGTAATAGTAATAGTAATAGTAATAGTAATAGTAATAGTAATAGTAATAGTAATAGTAATAGTAATAGTAATAGTAATAGTAATAGTAATAGTAATAGTAATAGTAATAGTAATAGTAGCTTAGCACCACCGAGTGTGGAGTGAATGAATAATGCAGGAAATTGTAAATTGACTTTGGGCATCTGGAAAAGCGCTGTATAAGACTAAGGCATTATTATTAAATTAGGAAAACATTCATTTTAACTTGCAGTGAATTATAATGTTTAAGACTTGGACGGTTAAATTATTGTTATTACAGTATTTAGCCTAATCCAAACTCTGTCCAAACACTTCCTCTACACTTCACGATATACAATAGTTTGATTCAAGTCCAATATTTCCAGCTACAATACTTTTTTCTTAAGTCTGTTCCACCCAAATCATTAAACTGCTTCAACAAACAGTCCAAAGTAGAGTTTTAATGAAGCCCCTCCCTTAAGGCTTCCGTCCGTCCCTCTCCTCCTCGCTCTTCACCGCACCCTGACAGAACGCCGCTCGTTTGAATGATCTGAATCTCATTTGGTTAATAGCCGTGACCTCTGACCCCCGCGTTCACTTAGCTCGCCCACCGCACACCTCACCACAGACCGCGGACTGGAGATGGGAGACTAATGATGCCGCACATTTGCATAGGGAGGAGTAGACAGCACCCGAGGGTCACAACTCCTGCCCATCTCCACTGGACTGTGGCGTTACACTGCAAAAAGGGAATATCTGGCCTTGGGCAAAATTACTGAAATTTTGCATATAGACCTGGACCTGTAAATGTGCACTATGTAACTTTTCTGGCAGAGGGTCTAGAGTGTTCCACAGTATGGCATTAAACAACCTTTCTCACTGTAGTAATTAATGACAGTAGCTCAGTTTGTAGAGTGTTTATCCACTAATCCCAATGCTGGCGGTTCGAATCCTGCTCTCGACATAAACATCATCGGTCGAGCGCTCGGATCCACTGACCTACAAGTTGGCGGCGCGATTCCAGCTCCCGCAAACAAATGCCGTCGCCGTGTCCTTGGGCAAGTATCGAAATCGGTATCGGAACTGAAAAAGCTGGATCGGCGCATCCCTAAAAATTATACTGTCACATTTTTATTTACCCAAGAGCGAGGTGCAGGGGCTTTATATTTGAACACATGAAAGACTGTGGATTTCTTCTGAAAGCTGTCTGTGTAATCCCACAGTCGTTATGAAACTACAGATGTGATCATTAGCACATTCCACATCAAACCGCTGGCCTTGGATTCACAGCTTCAGGCTCTACACTTTTTACCGCTGGGTTTCTACTAATTGCCCAGAGTCTACCAAGCATATACTAGTGTGTACAGTTATTATTTTCAATAGCTGCGTAAAGTCAAAATAAATAAAAGAAAATATTTAAAATGTTTTCGGGTATTTGAAGCCGAATAGTGACAGTTTTGGTGATAAACAGATCAGCACAAATTGTATCGTCATTTCTATAAACAAAATCGTAAAAGATAACTGCATAACTGAATATTAATTTCATTACTTTGACTAATTAAAGCAGCAGTGTGTAATATTTCTGTGTCCATGGAGATGGTTAAGTTTTAGGGTAAATAGTCACATTTTTATACGGCGCTTTTCCACCTTCAAGGCTCAAAGCGCTTTACGTCAAGGAACCACTCACCCAGTCACACACACATCCACACACCAGTGTACGCAGACACTGGGGGCGAGGTGGGTTCAGTGTCTTGCCCAAGGACACAACAGCAGCATTCATCCGTGGGAGGTGGAATTGTACCGCATCTACCAAAGATGTTTATGTCAAGAGCGGGATTCGAACCGCCAACCTTCGGATCAGTCGACAAACACTCTACCAACTGAGCTTCGGTCGCACCATTTATGCCATATTCTAGAGTGATTTTTTTCCGCACTGGGGCTTTAAAATTAACTTGACGTACCTGGATTATTCAACTTTTATTCAAAATGACTTGTTTCAATAGTTCATTTCTTATTTAAAGGCTAATTATTAGTCAGTGAGGCAAGACGACAGCTGTACTCACCCCGTAAGCAAACTCATTTCTCATTTCAAGCTAAATTATCTGGCAACCGATGTGAACCGTCTCGTAACCAGTGAAATATCCACATTATCACTTTAAATCCAGTCTATAGCAACAGCGACTTAAACATTGCGAATTCAAGTAAGTTTAATGAAGGCTACGTTTGTGCAGATTCAGTGTGAGTTTGACTGACAGCTCTGGGCTTGAAAGGGGGCGGGATCTCCAGCCTCTCCAGCCGCTCCCAGTCGACCCAGCGGAAGAACAGGTGCTCCCTTATATCCCTCTCTCCATCCTCCGCTCCACCCAGACGCTTGGCCGGGTGTTTGGTCAGGAGCTGGGAACAAAACGGGAACAAAACATCCAATCCACAGTACACAGTAACAATGATAATAAAAATAGCAACGATAAAATGAACAAAACAAATTTAATCGTGCTAGTTTTAAAACAATAAACCAGTTAAATGAAGTAAAAGACACAGGACCACGCAACTCACGCGGAGCTAAACATAATCAGAAGTGAGGAGCCACTTTGTGAAAACAGATTTGCGGATTGTAATTATCTTTTTTAAAATAGTCTTAATCTCATTTCGTGCGATGAAAATCCACCTAATTACTTTTTGTCCCCGTGGAAGATTTACTGTCTCATAATATTTCAAACTAAAAAAATAAGGTCATGAAAAGTTTGGGAAACAAATTTGTGAATCTAATCAATTTTTCTGACATGAATTTCAATTTCGAGTAGATTTGCAATTTATGATTTCGAGTCAGGATCCAGTTCACAGTGAGCGAACGAAATATGAACTGTTAAACTAAAACAAGGATCCTATAGAATTCAGAACATGTTTGTAGAGGTCTAAACTCCAAGATTAGCTGATGTGTCATATTTGTTTTGTTGTTTGCAGAGTAGATTCTCTTACCTAAAAATTGCAGCGTTTGAGATTTGAAAATTGCCCCATTTCAAATTGCGAGTTCCATCCAGTCATTTGTGAGGCCATAAACCACAATAATAAATGTAACCTACCTGATTTTTACTGTCCATAAATGTGAAAAACACACCTAGTTAACTACTTTACAATAGCTTTTCACAACTTTTCGAGGCCAGAACAGAGTGTTGCTGTTACAGTAATGTTAACGACACCTAGTATGCTAAGCGTGTACTTCCTGATTGTCAGTAAAACGCTTTATAATTATAACTTGCACCAAAGTACATCTCCGACATGTTAGTGCCATATGAACGAGAGTCAGGACTAAACCAGGACTAAACCTGGACTAAACCGGGACTAAACCAGGACTAAACCGGGACTAAACCGGGACTAAACCAGGACTAAACCAGGACTAAACTGGGGGAATCATCGTTTCAGTTTTCTGCGGCTAAAACCTGGAACATTCTTCCTGAAGATGTGAGACAGGCCTCTACTTTGACAATGTTTAAATCCAGGCTCCAAACGGTTCTGTTTAGCTGTGGATATGACTGAAAGGTTTTTATTCTGCACTCGTCTCTTTTAAAGCAAATTTTATGATGATTATTTATGTTTTGATTTGTTTGCATTGTGATTTTAATGTCTTTCTTATTCTGTAAAGCACTTTGAATTACTTTGTGTAAGAATTGTGCGATACAAATAAACTTGCCTTGCCTTGATAGAGACATGTTAACATAACTTTTTTTTTCATTTATCTTATAAGCCCAATGAGAGAACTCAGACTCTCCTTTTCGTGGGCGTTTAAAATATAGAAAATACAAACAAAAAACCAACAAAACAAATAACTACACAACTACTATATTTTGACTTATGTTGACCTCAAGATCTGTTTATACAATATATTTTCGGCAAGACACATTTTGCTCAAATACTTGGAAAAACAAGCCCTTAAATATTGAAATCCTGCAGTGTAATAGTCACTTTCAAAACAAATCTATTTTTCTGGCGTAATGCATTCCCCTTAATGCCTCTCCACTGTATTTGCACTTGGCTAACGCTGACAGAATCTGACAAGCTGCTGGCACTTATTAAAAGTTTGGCAAAGGAAATGTTCTTCTGCTTTGGGGCGTGGGGTGTTTCTGTGTGTGAATATGTGAATAGAACAGCGTCTCACTCCTTTGCAGATGGCCACAGCTTCACGAGACAGACTTTTGGGATACGCCACGCTCTGCTCCATGATGGACTGGAACAGCTCCTCCTCGTCAATGCCATCGAACGGAGGCTGGAGGTTTGGGCAGAAGAAAAAACATTGTGCAGATCCAAATATTAAGTATGTATAAGTATGCTGTATGGTATTGTGCAGTGGTGGATGCAGCACTCAGCTTTGTTACTTAAGTAAAAGTACAGATACAGAGGTAAAAAGTTACTCAAGTAAAAGTAAAAGTATGACATGAAAAAGTCTACTTAAGTAAAAGTATTTAAGTACCTGTTTAAAAACTGTTGTATTTTAAGAGTATAAAGTAAAAGTATTTCACACAAGTGTTATTAATTTGTTAAAGTGTAAATGTAGTGATATTGATTAAAAATGATACATATGTTGGTTGACAGTAACAATACGAATCAATTTCTTAATTTTTCTTATGAATTTTGTGTATTTATTTTTGTTTGCTCAAAGCCGAAGCTTGAACTCGAAAACTTTAGTCAGGATGTTGCACCGAATATGGTACAATAACCCCTCAAACCATATGAAAAGTACGTTTTATGTTTCAGTCCTGTTTAAAAATGTTGCAGAGTAGAAAGTACAGATACTGCTCTCAAATCTATTGAAGTATCAGTAAAAAGTATCCAGTTTAAAATGTACTTAAGTAAAGTACAGATACTTAAAAAATCTACTTAAGTACAGTACTTTACTACTTTTACTTCGTTACCTTCCACCACTGGTACTGGTAACAAATGTACTACGACTGTTCCTCCTGGAAAGACTTGTGTATTAAAAGGAGACATTCTTTTGAGTCTTTGGACCTGACTCAGAATCCAATCCAAACCACTTTATTTCTATAGCACGTTTTACAAAGTGCTGAGAAGCTTTAAGTCATGTTATAATGTTGTTACCTCCTCAAAAACATACCTCGAGTTGTGTTTTGTTTCATTCACACATGTTTGGATAGTCCTTTATTATTAGTCTGTCTATATCACCAAAGCTCAAAATGCTCTGTTCCACCTTGTGATGTCATGTAGTGGTAGTTTTCAAGTTAACAGCTGCATTTTACCTTTAATTCAGTAGACATGGGCAATTCCAGATCTGAAATTATCCAAATGATTCTAGTGGAGGTGTATAGAGTTTAAAAACACAGTGGAGCACTTCCTGTATTACCACATGACATCACAAGGTGGAACAGAGTGTTTTCCGTTTGAGAGAAGAGCTCAGCGTAAATATGCAGGGTTTGTGTGTTAAACTTGTGTGAATGAAACAAAACACAACTCCAGGTCTGTTTGTGACGAGAAAACAACATTAGAACATAGATCAGAAAACTGCGTAATATGGGCCCTTTAAATGGGTTCAAGTTATTTCAGGTCGGCTTCAACATCCACTCTCATAATTTCTATTAAAATATATATATGAATCTCTCCGTGGAGAAAGATAATTGCACTTGAGGAGCCAACTACGCAAGTCATCACATGTTACTCCACAGACACATGATTTTGCCTGAAAAAATAAAACTCTGAAACCAGTCAGTAAAATCAGGCTCGTCAACAGATATCTGGGGGCCCGGGGCAAGAAGCCTCACATGGGCCCCCTTCTAATATAAATTAATAGGAAGAGTGTCCAAAGCTGGGCCCCTAAGACCCTGAGGCCCGAGACAATAGACCCCTTTGTTCCCCTCAGTAAAGTACATAATCCAGGTCCTGTGCTTGTGCTTAGTCCCCAGTTACAACAGTTTGCTAAATGTCTTTAAATGTCCAAAAAGATGGAATTTGTAGATATTGTTTTGTAGAGCAATAGAGCAGGCTTTTCAAAGTTACCTGCTTGTCTCCATGGAGATATTATTGCTTTTCCTGCTGTGTTCTGTCGTATGGTATTAAACTTATCTATGGCCATGGAAACAAACTTACAGAATCAGTCAAAAGTTTGCACACCCTCTCATTCAGTGTTTTTTTTTTTTTTTACTACTTTCTACATTTTAGATACATATGGAAGACATCAAATATATGAAGCAAGATATATGGAATTATGTAAAATGTATATATTTTACATTCAAATCCTCAAAGTATCCACCCTTTGCTTTGTCGAAAAATATTTAGTAGTTATTTCACTTTTTTTCTACATAATTCCATATATCTTCATATATTTGATGTCTTCTGATGTATCTAAAATGTAAAACTAAAAAAAAACAACAAACAAAAAAAACAACATTGAATGAGAAGATGTGTCCAAACTTTTGACTGGTAGTGTATAATAGGCCAAGTTACAGGTCAGATCTATGGAGAGATGACCCCGCACACAGAAAGAATGCTTGTTTTCAAGGTATTTTCAAGCAATAAAAACACAGCAGTGAACTAAATGCTAGAGAAATGTCACACTGGGAACATTCCAGCAAAGCAACAGCATCTCCACGGAGACGAGCACGTGGCGAACCGTGCACTCAAAAAGTTACACAGTGTGCCTTTAATGATTGTTCCTACTGAGAGAGCGAAGCTTACCTGCCCCGCTAGCATTTCATACAGCAGAACGCCATACGACCACCAGTCCACCGCTTTGTTATACGGCTGATACGCCACAATCTGGAGAGAAAAACGAAGAGGAGAAAGACACGAGATAAAAGTAAAGAATGAGAGAGTGATGATAAGAGGAGGAGTGGGAGAGCAGTGCACCTGGTACAATGACACGCAGCTATCAGACAGTCAGAGGTATCCACACTGCAAAAAAGGCTTATCTAACATGGGTAAAATGGGTTGAATTCAAAATATTTTCAGCATTTCAGAAGATATGCCTTTGGTCTAAAGTTTGTCAAGTCCAGAATGTTATCTCTCTGTATTTTTTATACAGACGGCTTCCATTCTGGTCCGCCCTCCCTCTCTGTGTTTCGCTCATTGATTCTGCAGACATCTGTGAAGTTTTTCAGTCCCCTGTGATATTTTTTTCCCTTTCTTTTCCCCTCGTATGCAGCCATATTTGTTTTGATACTAATGGACCATGCGTGTCCCTGATTGGCGAATCCACCTGTCAATCACGCCCACCTGAACCTGGGGAGATGTTCTGGATCACAGGCAAGTTTGAACTTTTCTGCTGGAGGTCAGATCTGTGGAAAGCATAGCCAGTTCACAGTAAAAATGCTTGTTTTTTCAGGTATTTTTTGAGCAATAAAACTTCTACCTGAAGTAAGAAAAGCAGAAAAGTTACATAGTACAACTTTAAAGATCCTATATTACGCAAAATAGACTCTTGTGAGCTTTAAGCCATGTTATAAACTGTTACCTCCTGAAAAGATCCTATATTACGCAAAATAGACTCTTGTGAGCTTTAAGCCATGTTATAAAGCTGTTACCTCCTGAAAAACACAGCTGGAGTTGTGTTTTGTTTCATTCACACATGTTTGAGTAACCCTGCATTATTAGTCTGTCTACATCTCCAAAGCTCAAAACGCTCTGTTCCACCTTGTGATGTCATGGAGTGGTAGTTTTCAAGTTAACAGCTACGTTTTACCTTTTGTTCAGTTTGGAAATTCCAGGGCTGAAATGTTCCAAATGATTCTAGTGAAGGTGTGTGCAGCTTAAAAAACACACTGAAGCGCTTCCTGTATCACTACATGACATCACAAGGTGGAACAGAGTGTTTTCAGTTTGAGAGAAGAACTCAGCTTAAATACGCAGGGTTTGTGTGTTAAACGTGTGCGAATGAAACAAAACACACAGCTCCAGGTCTGTTTGTGATGAAGAAACAACATTATAACAGATAGATTATAACATAGCGTAATATGACCCTTTAAAAATAAGAAAATGAGAAGTGAATAGACCTATTTGCTGTTACCGCCTCCACATTGACAAATAATCCAACATGAAATAAAAAGCAATCTATTTAAACAAGTGGGACAAGGTCAACATCTTTTACGGTGTAGTATAAATGTATAAATGAGAGTAATCTTCAAATAAAAGTCTTTGGATCTGACGCTGAACCCGGAGTGTGAGATTGGGAGCAGAGGAGCTGCAGGGGAAACATATTGTATCCAAAATGGCAGCTACAGGAGAATCAATGTTTACATAACAGGCTCAATACCCAGGGGTTCCACACAGAGGTCTGCACAATCAAAGATGAGTTCGACAGGCACATCTGCTCACGCTGTCTGCCTGATACGAGTCCAGAGCGGTACGCACACACCAAACCTGCTTCACTTACGGGAGAAATTCAACTCAAGGTAATGAAACTGTTCAGAGAGCGAAGAGCGGCCATGTCAGATTCAATATAGAGAGACCAAGGTATTAGTTTTCTCTAATAATAATAAAAATAATAATAACGGTTAACGGGGAGCGGACATTGCATTGATAAGCTGCGCTGAACTGCAAAAAAATGTATCTAGATGAGTAAAACTTGAGGAGTGTTGACCAGTTAAAACGTATGCAATGAATCTAGTTTCAGGCCGTTTCTGACTTGTTTCTAAATGGTATTTCTTATTATAAACCAATCAGGTAACAGCATTTGTTTACTCTATTTGCAAATTATTCAGCCCTTCGTTTCATAACAGGTGATGAATTTAAAACCCATCACTCTATTCTCTATGAAAAAGTAGGTTGGCCATCGCCATCTGTCAGAAGACTCACTGTATGAAGTGTATTTATAAATATTATATTCATAAACTGCCTGAATATCTCACTTGTTGAACATTGATACAGGAACATTTAATACAAGATCACATTATTGTATTGTATACATCTAAGAACTGGCCGCACCACAACTGAGATGGGAAAAACGGCTTCTGGCTGTTTTGCTTCACATAAATGGAATATATTTCAAGGACACGCAAAATCGGATACATTGGCGCCACTAATGCACTTTAATAATCTGGTGATAAACATTTATACTCACACCTGCGCCTGTTTTTAATGTTTTAACTGGACTTATGTGCTTATTTTGTTTTTGTTTGTATTTTTCTGTGTTTTAAACAGGGCGCCCACGAAAAAGAGAGTCTAGGTGCTCTCATTGGGTCTCCCTGTATAAATAAAGATAAAAAAAATTTAAAAAACCAAGCGAAATGATCTTGTAACCAGTCAGAAATGAACTAAAAAAAAACTACTCAAAACTACTCAATATTAATATTTAGAATTTAAGTAATTTTGCTTGAGGCACACTACTCGGTTTTTGAAATGTGCAGAAGTACCGATCGTTACGTGGTAAACACTGTGAAACTGTTCAGTGACTCTGAGGTTCTAGAAAGTGTTTAATACCGCACTTGCAATGAATTCAGAACAGTAGCTCCGCTGATCTGAGGGCTGGCGGTTCAAATCCCGCTCTCGACATAAACGTCACTGCTCGGATCCACTGATGCAGGTTGGCGGCGCGATACCAGCTCCCACAGATGAGCCTGCGTACGTGGCGTGTGAATGTGTGAGTGGTTCCTCGATGTAAAGCGCTTCGAGTGCCTTGAAGCTCTATATAAAATTGTGACTATTTACCATTTACCAATATTAATCTTGAATGGAGTTTAAAATACATCATCTGCTTTGGTAT